>WOXC01007718.1:0-206408 GCA_011680675.1 Gymnobelideus leadbeateri | reverse complement strand
TACACATTATTTTCAAATCTCTCCTTCTTTTCTTAGCTTCCATCTATGTTTACTTTTGCTTTCTTATGTGTACTTTTTATTTATTTTTCCCTATCTCCCCAACCTCAGAAGGTGACAACTGTGCATAGACACGTTTGTGGGTGTACATGTATGTGTATATGTACATGCATATGTATATATGTATGTGTGTATATAGGTATGTAGGTATGAATGGATGGATGCGTACATATTACGTTTATTTATATCTGCTATTGGTTTCTTTTAGAACATCTTCTTTCATAAGACTAAGGCTTTCCATATTTCTTTCTAAATCAACCATCTCATTATTGCTTACTCCAAAACCATATTCACACCGAATCTCATTCTATTTGGGAGATATTCTATAAGAACTTATTTTCCCCCAAATTATCTACATTTCTTCTATTCTTCATTAAGTAAAGTTTATTTATGCAAGAAAATTTTATTTTAAAATAATTAAGTTATCCATTTTATACATCAACACTGCTCTCCCACTATAATATGGTTTAAGGTCTCATACTACTGACTCTATTTCCTTCACATCATTCCCTCTCTTTCCTTGAAGTTCCTGACCCTCTACTCTTCTAAATGAAGCCTTTTATATATTTTATGACTCAGATAATTTTATTTAAATTAGTTTCATTTGGGGTGGCATTACATAAATATATTAGTTAGAAAAAATGTTCAGTTAAAAGATAGCTTTCCCTGTATAGTAACTAACATTTCAAATAATTGGACAAACTTTGAATAAAATACATTTTTGTTTGTACTTACATAGTTCCTGTGTCTGTTTTGGAAGGTATCCTCTCATCTTTTGTTTGCCTATTTATTTGTTTGCTTTTTTGCTTGTTCATTTGTTTGTTTGTTTTTTATTTATATATTTACTTACTTATTTTCCCACATTCTTTCCCCTTCTCCCTCCTTATGCACACTCATTGAAAAGGCAAGAATTTGATATAGACCATACATGTGCAGCCACACAGAACACCTCCATAACAGTCATGATAGGAAAGACTAAATGTATTTCCCTACATTCTATCACACCCCCCATTTCTTCTACTCACTCCTTTAACCCAGTTCTCTCTCTCTTGCTCTCTCCATATATACATATGCACTCACACATACACAAACACATATATCTCTCTGTAATTATATATATATTTGCATATAGATTTATTTATTTATATCTATACCTAAATATCTATATCTATCTCTCTATATAGATATAGATATAAATAAATATATACAAATGTATATATATGTATATATATATATGTACATATAGTCAGTGTGTTTGTGTGTATTTATATGTTTTTTTTCCTCTAAATACCCTAATAATGTGAAAGGTCTCATGAATTACAAATATTATCTTTCCATGTAAAAATATAAAGACTTTGGAAAGGGGTAGAGCCAAGAGGGTGGAGTAGAAACAGCCCTTTCATGGCACGCCATCTGAAAACACTTCCAAACCATGAAAAAGTGGACTCTGAACAACCTCTAGAGCTCTAGCATCCACAGAACAACATAGAGAAGCAAACTTCCACTGAGGACAGCACTGCAGCCAGGCAGGGAGTGGCCAGCACAGCATGCTGGGAATCTACAGCACAGAACTCTGGGAGCCAAAGCCCAGGCCTGACTGAGATGTGGTTTTAGCCCCAAGGTGCTTAAACCACTGGGTCAGTAGCTGGCTGGAGGGAACCCAGAGAACCAGCAGCTGTGGAGATTCTAGAATTATCAGTACCAGATGCCTAGGACAAAGTGAGAGGGTAGTGCCCTATGGACTTTGGGAAAAGTATTTGGGGAACGAGTCAGCTTCTTAACCTGGGGTCAAAAGTGGATGAGGAGACATGGCACCGACACCATCTTGCAGCTTCAGTGGCAGTTTCAGCTCCTGGCCTGTGAACTGTAGGGGGATCAACCTATCAGTCTTGGGGGGTAATCACTCTTGTTTTAACGTCCCTGGATCTGTATTGCCATCTGGGGTTGAGGACTTGGGGAGGATATCCAGCTTGCCAGAGCATGTGAAGTCTTCACAGAGGCCAACCAACTAAAACCTACAGAAGTTGTGAGGACCAGAAAGTTTGGGACGGAAACTCCCCTGTCTGGTGGCAGAGTCCTACTGTGGCAACAGGCCCAAAAGTCAAGTAATTAAGTGGCAAGATGCCTAGGCAAAGGAAACAAAATAAACAGAAGAATGCAACGTTAGACTCCTCCATTGGGGGCAAAGAGGATCAAAACATGGAACAGGAGGAGGACTGTGAGGTCAGAACTCCTGCACCAAAAGCCCCAAATGAAAATACGAGTCGGATCGAGGCTAGAGAGGACCTTAAGAAGCAGATAAGTGAAGTGGGGGAAAATTGGGAAGAGAAATGAGAAAGATGCAAAAAAGTATGAAATAAGTGTCAACAGTCTGACTGATAAAAATGACACATTAAAAAATGGACTAACTTAAATGGCAAAAGAAGGTCAAAAAAGCAATGAGGAAAAGATTGCCTTAACAAGCCAAATTTGCCAGATGGAAAAAGAATCTCAAAAGCTCACTGAGGAAAACCATTCCTTCAGAATTAGACTGGAGCACATGGAAGCTAGTGACTTTATGAGAAATATTGATGCTATTAAGCAGATCCAAAGAAAAATGAAAGAATAGAAGGCAGTGTGAAAAATCTCATGGGAAAAAGCACTGACCTGGAAAATAGATCAAGGAGAAAAAATGTATTGGACTACATGAAAACCATGACCAAAGAAAGAATCTAGAAACATGCCTTCAGGAAATTCTCAAGGTAAATGCAATATTAGACTCCTATTGTGGGGGCCAAAGATGATTCAAACATGGAACAGGAGGAGGACTGTGAGGTCTGAACTCCTGCACCAAAAGTCACAATGAAAATATGAGCGGGTTACATGCTATAGAGAACCTTAAGAAGGATTTCAAAAACAAAATTAGAGAAGTGGAGGATAAACTGGGAGGAGAAATGAGAAGGATGCAGGGAAAATATTAAATGAGAGTCAACAGCCTGACTGAGGAAAATAACACCTCAAAAACTTCATTCCTTCAGATTCATTCCTTCAGAATTAGACAGGAGGAAATGGAAGCTTGTTACTTTATGAGACTTAATGAGTAATAAAGATGCTGTTAAACAGATCCAAACAATTGAAAGACTAGAACGAAATGTGAAATATCTCATGGGAAAAACCACTGACCTGGATAATACATACAGGAGGCATAATTTAAAAATTATTGGACTAATTGAAAGCCATGATCAAAGAAAAATCCTAGAAATCATCCTTCAAGAAATTCTAAAGGAAAATTGCCCAGATGTTTTAGACCAAGGGGGCAAAATAAATGTTGAAAGAATCCACCTATCACCTCCCGAAAAAAAAAAGATCCCAAAAAGAAAACTCCTAGTAAAATTATACCAGGTTCCAGAACACCTGGATCAAGGAGAAAATAATACAAGCAACCAGGAAGAAACAATTTCAGTATTGTAGAAACACAATCAGAATAGTGCAGGACCTGGCAGCTTCTATACTGAGGGATGGAAGGGCATGGAATATGATATTCCAGAGGGCACAAGGCCTGGGATTAAAACCAAGAATCACCTACCCAGCAAAACTGAGTATCTTGTTTCAGGGGAAAATATGGTCATTCAGTGGAATAGAGGACTTTCAAGAATTCTTGAGGAAAAAACGAGAGTTGAATAGCAAATTTGACATTCAGAAATAAGAAGCAAGATATGCTTGCGAAGTTAAAAGGGAAAAGAAATCAAAAGGATCTAATCAAAGTCGAACTATTGACATTCCTACATGGAAAAATAATAACTGTGACTGATGAAACCTTTCTCAGTATGAAAATAATTGAAGTATGTCATATGGGCATATGAAAACATATGTGAATATGTTTATATATGTTTACAGGTATACATGGATAGTGGGCACAGGTTGAATTTGGTGGGAAACGCTGATACTTAAGAGGTGAAGTTAAGATGTGAGAGTGGAATGTAGCAAGAGGACATTGAGAGAGACAGGATGGGGTAAACTATCTCATGTAGAAGAGGCAAAGAGAAGTAGTTGCATGGGAGGGTAAGAACAGGAAGGCCAAAAGGCAAAATCATATTCTCATTCAATTTGGCTCAGGGAGAGAATGACAGACATACTAAATGTGATATCTAACCCTGCAGGATAGTAGGCAGGAGAGGGATGAGAGGGGGATGATGGAGGGGAGGGCATGCTGGGAGGAGGGGAGTTTGGAGGCACCCACTTTTGAAGAGGGACATAATCAAAGTAGGGAATGGACCAGGTGGAGAGTGGGATAGGTGACAGTGAAATATAGCCAATCTTTTACAATATATCTACTACGGTTATGTTTTGAAGAGCTATACATGTACAACATATACTGAATTGCTTATCCTCCCAGTGGGAGTGGGTGACAAGGAAGGAAGGGAATGGATCTGGATTTGACATTTTAAAATTAAATATTTCAAATATTCATTAACACTATTATTAATACTATTTTGCACGTAATTGGGAGATAAGATGTGCAGGCATTAGGGGAGGAAGATTCACCTTGCCCTAATGGAAAAATCAAAGGGGGTATGGGAGAAGCTATGGGAGAGAGAAAAGTGGATGAGGGAACTTTCTTTGGGACTGTTATTCTGGGGTAGTGGGTAGGAGTAAAATAGGGAAAACAGTGTATCTCAAAATATGTTGTAAATTAATGATGTATACCAGAAGTTAATAAAGCATTTGTAAAAAAAAAAAAAGGAAATGGAATGGAACCACCTCCAAAATTGATTCACAAAATAGATTTACAGTGGCTCCTTAATTTTCATAATTAACTATCTGCTGCATTAATCCCACTTGCATGATTTTTTCTTCCTTTGATTTGCAGTAGAATTGAATGTGGACTTTAAATATGTATCACTTGTCCATAAGTCAATTCTACAATATTTTCAAGATACTCATAATCAGAATTATGAAAGTTAGGCTATCAGTCATAGTACTCACGGGCCTTAAAATGGACTAATTTCCAGAAGGGGCAGTTTAAATGGCACCAAGATAACCAAGAAAACTTAAACTTAATCCTAAATATCATGAAAGGAAAGATCAATACAATACAATTATCATCAACTTTGACTAATGAACAATCTCCTTATATCCTAGTAACCCACTCCTATTGTTTGTTTAATCACCATATTTTAAGTACCAGATAACTGCTGTGGTCTAGTTCCTGTATACCTTCTCTTGTACATTCTACAATAGCTTTCTTTCTCCGTACAGTCATAAAGGAATCTTTGCTTTGCCTTAAATTTTGTTCTCCAAACCTAAAATGTTGTAAAGCCATGCACAAGCAGCTTTCCAGAGAAATGCTGTTGTGAACAATTTTCAAGGTTATGATAACAAAACATAGTGAACTCTCCATATATTCAATAACATGTCAGAGCAAAACATGCACAGAAAATCAAGGCCAGCATTCACTATGTTACAACTTATCACAGAAAATAAAAATACACCATTCATCCTGTCTCAACTCAACAATTTATCACTAAAATGGCCACATATTTTTCAACAAAGTAGTCACATGGTTTTAATCAAAGTACATTCATTTAGTTAATCACAAAATCCTTAATTAAATCACAAAATACACAAGTCAAAGTTCACCACCCCTAGGTCACAGTAAATCATAATCTTCTCAGTCAGTACACAATATCCAAGTAAAGTCTTCTTTCAGCTTGACTTGAGCCGATCTCTCAGCCCCCATGGTTCCTATTCCATGGTTCCAGTTCCAACTCTGACCTGGGTCCAACGGCAGGGACCTCCCAATTCTTTTTCCAGCTCCTTATCAAATTATTCATCCAGTTCTCATTCCATATTGAAGTTCACAGTGTCCAGTCCACATCAAGTCCTCCATAGATGTTGTTTCTGGGAGGACAAAGCTTGATTGAGTCACAATAATATTCATATTCATTGCCTACAACATCATCATTTCACTCTCTGCCTGTGGAATCTATTCAGCCCCACCAACAGGGTCGAAGAAATCAACACAAATCATCAACATAGAAATCAACACAGACCCACAGAAATGGTCCAACAGGTGAGTACAAATCATAAGTAAAATCTCAGGACCTCCAAAATACACCTCCTGGACTTCTGTAAACATACAACCAGAAAATCCTTTTTCAGGGTTTCCAGTAAGGTCCCAGGACTTCTATAAAAAGTATCACAAACAAACATCAACATAAACAGAGCAGACAAAGAGAGTACCAGGATACCACTCATTTTCCCCTTCTTAATTCTGCCAACAAAAGAGTCGTCTTTTCAGTTCTTCTCTTTCTAGCCAAGACCTCTCCATACACATGGCAATTACCTCTTCCCATTTCTGTTGCAGGAGTTCATGAGTTCTAGGGTTTACATGTTGTAGAGTTCACACGTTGTGTTTCTTAGCAGCTTTAACACAAGACTTAAAAGAAACTTGAACTGAAACAAGGTGTTGATTATATAGCTTATGCAAGGGGTGTACTATTCCTGTGCTTGCCGTTATAAATGTCAAAGAAATTCAGTTTTATATACCACTTTCTTTTTTTATCTTTACCTAAGCACTGTACCTTTGATAAAATCTTGTAAAAATAATAAGAAGGGTCAAATCGAAAAATGAATTCTTATATACTTATATACTCACCCATATACATGTATATATACATATATGAGTGTATATATACATATATGTACATATACATATATCTATACACATACACATATGTGTGTATATACATGCACACATATATCTCTCTGAAGTATATAGAACTATATCTATATTAACATCTATCTATATCTATCTATCTGTCTTAGAGAAAATGGTCTAAGCCAGTAAATTTCTCAAAATTTTTCAGGTGTCATGATTGTGGAGAGAAGCCAGGAAGTTGCATAAACTCTCCCCAGTTTCATTAATAAACAGTGTTAAATCAAGCCTCTAAATGGGTACTCCAGCAAGAAAACCTACAAAAACATAGAATGAAACTATTTCTCAACTTAAAATAACTTAGAAGAACTTCAGAAAATGTCTGTACCACTTGGAAAACGTGGAGTGTATCCTACAGTAGATAGTGTCTGGACAAGTCAGAAGGATGCTTTTAATCAGAACAGAGATCATCAATCAAGTTCCCTCCATCCTGGCTTATTAGTTTGGGGGCATAGCAGGTCAGCAGTGAGACTTCTAGCCTCAATGCAGAAAGCTGATTTTGAATGCTAGAACCACAGGTCTGACTAGGCCAGGTCACCCCCAGCATAGTGGGCAAGTCACAAGCAACTGATGCCTTTGTATGGAAAGCCAGTGATGAGCCCCTCCCCTCCACCCCTCCCCTGCATCCCCAGAATAAGAATCTTTGGATTGTGTCTTCTATTATCCAGGAGCAGAACTCAATGTAATGAAATAGGCTGAAAATGAGTAAGAAACATGAGAGACCTGACTTTAAACTACTATGGTTCCAGGGAAGATCAAAACAAGAATTCAGAGAGAAAAAGCAATACAATCCCAATGTGAAGCCACAAAGGGGAATATGAATTGGTCTCAAGACTAAACGGTTCTCCTGGAAGAGTTAAAAAAGGGTCTTAGAAAGTCAAGTAAGAGGGGTAGAAGATAAATTTGGGACAGAAATGAAAGTTGTGAAGGAGAATTATGAAAAAAGGCAATAGTTTGGAAAATGAAACACAACTATTGACCAAAGAAAATAATTCCAAAAAAACAGAATTGACAAAGTAGAAAAAAAATCTCCTGAAGAAGACAACTCCCTTTAAAGTGGAATAGGCCAAATGGAAAAGGTTGTGCAAAAGCTAAATGAAGATAATAAATCCTTAAACATAAGAATTAGCCAAGTGGTAGCTAGTGACTCTGTGAGACATTAAGAATTAATCAAACTATTAAAAAATTACAATGCAAAATAGTTCACTGGGAAAACAAACAAATATACTGACCTGGAAATAAATCCAGGAGAGATAATAAAGAAATTTTTCAACCACCTGAAGGCCATAATCATAAAGAGAAACTGTAGAGCATCTTTGAAGAAGTTATTAAAGAAAACTGCTCTGACAGTCTAGAATCACAGGGAAAACTACCAATTGAAAGTATCCACTGATCACTTCCTGAAAGAGTACCCAAAATGAAAACACCAAGGAATATTGTAGAAAAATGCCAGAATTTTCAGGTCAGGGAGAAAAACCTGCAGACAAACAGAAAAAAAAAAAGAAAACAAAATAAAACATCAGATATTAAGGAATCAAAGTCAGAATTAAACATCATTTAGCAGGTTCTATATTAAAGTATTAAAGGCATTAGAATATGATATCCAGAATGCCAGGAATTTTGGACTACTATGAAGAATCAACACCCCAGGAAAATTAAGCACCATCTTTCAGGGCAAAATATTTATATTCAGCGAAGTAGGGGACTTTCAAATTTTCCTAACGAATACATCACAGCTGAATGAAAAATTTTATCTTCAAATACGGGATTGAAAGGAGACCCAAAATGGTTAACAAGAAAGAAAAAGAAAAACATCTCATTAAGCAAGATTTAAAGTCTTTTTCCCTGCACAGGATGATGATATTTTAAACTTTCAGAACTGAATCTCTTTAGGGCAGTTAGAAAGGGTATGCATAGACAGAAGGTATGGGTATAAGTTGAATTTGAAGTGATGATATAAAAATATTAAGGAGTGAAAAAAAAAGATTGAACTGGGAGAAAAGGGAAAAGAATAAGGTAAATCATTTCTATACCCAAATGAGCATGTTATTCCCTCTTTGAAATGAATCTGATGAGAATAACTTTCAAACAACGTTCCCCCACTCTCTTCTTTACCTCTATTGTAATAGGTATTTTGGGCCTCTTTCTATGATTTACCTATTGAAATAACAGTTAAAAACAATAGGTAGTTTTATGCAAAATTCATTAAATTGCATAAATATTTGTTTAATTTGATTAAAAGAAGAAAACCAAATTACCAGCGTGGAAAATGAAAAGGGTGAAATCACCACCAACGAAGAGGAAGTTAAAGCAACTATTAGGAGTTATTCTGACCAACTGTGTGTGAATAAAACTGACACTCTAAATGAAATGGATAAGTATTTACAAAAATATAAATTTCCCATCAATAGAAATGGAAATAACATACTTAAATAATTCCATTATAGAGAAAGATATTGAACAACATATCAATGAATTCTCTACGAAAAATATTTCCAGGGAAAGATTGATTTACAGCTGAATTATACCAAACATTGACGAAACAATTTATTCCAATACAATATAAGCTATTTGGGGAAATAGGTGAAGAATAACTTTTCCAAAATAAATAATTGTGACAAAAACATAGTGCTGATACCTAAATGCTACTCAGCTGCTTTACAGAGAGCTTTAGCTTATGCTTTAGCAAAGTCCCAGATGAAATTAAAGGATCGCTTTCCCCTCTTTTCACTCCTTACCTTAATTTCTTTCTAGTTTTCTGCCTTTTTAAAATAATTAATTTATTTTTAATTAAACAAATGCTTTATTAACTTCTGGTTTACATCATTCATTTCCACCAGATTATGAGTTACATTTTTCCCCCATTTTTCCCGACCCGCCACCCCAGAATAGCAGTCCCACCAGATATCCCCTCATCCAATCTGCTCTCTCCCATACCTTCTCGATACCCCCTTCGACTTTGCCATTAGGGCAAGGTGAATCTCTGGGCCCCACTGCCTGGACATCTTATGAAACATTTAATTTTAAAACTTTGATTTTCAGATCCATTCCCTTTCTCACCTGTCACCCACTCCCTCTGAGAAGATAAGCAATTCAGTATGTGTTGTACATGTATAGCTATGCAAAACATTACCATAGTAGATATATTGTAAAAGACTGCTTATATTTCCCTCCCACCTGTCACACCTCCCACCTGGTACATTCCCTACTTTGATCCTGTCCCTCTTTGATAGTGGGTACTTCTAACCTCCCCTCTCCCCAGAATGCCCTCCCCTCCATCATCCCCCCTCTCATCCCCCTTTCCCCTACTCAGGAGATTGAGTGAGGGTAAGATATTCCATTTAGTATGTATGTCATTCTCTTGAGCCAACTTCAATGAGAATATGCTTTTGCCTTTTTGCCTTCCTGTTCTTCCCCTCCCCTGCTACTACTTCCCCTTGCCTCTTCTACATGATATAGTTTGCCCTACCCTGTCTCTCTCCATCTCCTCTTGCCACTTTCCTCTCTCACCTCTTGACTTCACCCCTTAAGAATCATCCCTTCCTTGGGGCGGCTAGGTGGCGCAGCGAGCAGAAAGCCAGCCCCGGAGCCAGAAGGACACGAGCTCGGATCTGGCCCCAGATACCCAACACACAAACAAAAACCCAGCCACGTGAACCTGGGCAAGTCACCCAACCCCAATTGCCCTCCAAAAAAAAAATAATCATCCCTTCCCATCAAATTCAACCTGTGCCCTCTATCCATGTATACCTGTGAACATATGCCATGTACCCTTCTTCAATTATTTTCATAATGAGAAAGGTTTCATCAAACACAGTTATTGTTTCTCCATGTAGGACTGTAAATAGTCCAACTTTGATAAGTTCCTTTTGATTTCTTTTCCTTGATTGCCTTCTCAAGCATCTCTTGCTTCTTGTGCCTGAATGTCAAATTTTCTATTCAACTCTGGGTTTTTTCATCAAGAATGCATGAAAGTCCTCTATTCCACTGAATGACCATATTTTCCCCTGAAACAAGATACTCAGTTTTGCTGGGTAGGTGACCCTTGGGTTCATTCCCAGCTCTTTTGCCTTCTGGAATATCATATTCCATGCCCTTCTATCCCTCAATGTAGAAGCTGCCAGGTCCTGTGCCATTCTGACTGTGTTTCCACAATATTGAAATTGTTTCTTCCTGGCTGCTTGTAGTATTTTCTCCTTGATCTGGGGATTCTGGAACCTGGCTATAATGTTCCTGGGAGTTTTCTTTTGGGGATCTTTTTCAGAAGGTGATCTGTGGATTCTTTCAACCTCTATTTTGCCCTCTGGGTCTAAAACATCAGGGCAATTTTCCTTGAGAATTTCTTGAAGGATGATTTCTATGTTCTTTCTTTGATCATGGCTTTTAGGTAGTCCAATAATTTTTTAAATTGTCTCTCCTGGATCTATTTTCCAGGTCAGTGGTTTTTCCCATGAGGTATTTCACATTGCCTTCTATTCTTTCATTTGTTTGGATCAGTTTAATAGTTTCTTGATTTCTCATAAAGTCACAAGCTTCCATTTTCTCCAGTCCAACTCTGAAGGAATGAATCTCCTCAGTGAGCTTTTGATATTCTTTTTCCATCTGGCAAATTCGACTTTTTAAGGCATTCTTCTCCTCATTGCCTTTCTGAGCCTCTTTAGCCATTTGAGTTAGTCTATTTTTTTAAGGTGTTATTTTCCTCAGTCAGGCTGTTGACTGTCATTTCATACTTTTCTTGCATCTTTTTTCATTTCTCTTCCCAAATTTTCCCCCACTTCTCTTATCTGCTTCTTAAGGTCCTCTATGGCCTGTAGCCAGCTTGTATTTTCATTTGGAACTTTTGGTGCAGGACTTCTGACCTCACAGTCCTCCTCCATGCTTTGAGCCTCTTTGCCCCTAAAACAGGAGTCCAATGTTGAACTTTTCTGTTTATTTTGTTTCGTTTGCCTAGGCATATTGCCACTTAATTTCTTGATTTTGGGCCTTGTTGCCACAGTAGGACTCTGCCACCAGACAGGGGAGCTTCCGCCCAAACGTGGGGTCCTCACAACTTCTGCCAGTTGGGTGGCCTCCGTAAAGCCTCCACCCACTCTGGCAAGTTGGATACCCACCCCAACCCCCCCCCCCCCGACCACAATCTAGATCCAGGCAGTTTAAAGAGAAAGCAATTACCCACCAGACTGATTGCTGGATCTTCCTACAGTTCACAGACCAGGAGCTAGAGCCACTACTGATGCTGCAAAATGGCTTCTGTGCAGCTGTTTCTTCAGCAGCTTTTTGCACCCAGGGGAGGAAGCCATGTGTTCCCCAAATACTGGTCCCAAAGTCCATAGGGCACTAACCTTTCACTTTGTCCTAGGCATATCTGTGCTGATAAGTCTGGAATCGCCACAATTGCTGGTGTTCTGGGATTCCACCAGCCGGCTGAAGGCCTGGCCTCCCTGGGGCTAAAACAGCGGACCTGGGCTTGGCTCTGAGGGCTGTGCTGTCGGTTCCCAGCGTGCTGTGCTGCCTGCTCTCAGAGCGCTGTGCTGGCTGCTCCCTGCAGGGCTGCTGGGCTGTCCTCATCAGAAGGTTAGCTTCTCTGTGCCGTTCTGTGGGTTCTGTGGCTCCAGAAGTTGTTTGGAGCTCCCTTTCACATTGTTTGAAATTTGTGTGGGGCAGAGCACATTGGAAATGCTGTTTCTACTCCGCCATCTTGGCTCTGCCCCTCGATTTATTTTTAATTATCAGATTTCATTTTCTATTTTTTTAAGCAATTGGGGTTAAGTAACTTGCTCAAGGTTACACAGCTAGTCATTATTTATGTGTGGGTGCTCATTTTCTGAGGCCGGGTTTGATCTCGGGTCATCCCAACTCCGAGGCCGACGCTCTTACTCACTGAGCCACCTAGCTGCCCCTCAGATTTCATTTTCAAAAGGTTTTGAATTTAAAATTTTCACCCACTCATTCTCCTCGCCCTTCCCCAAGACAATGTGTAATCTGATATAGGCTCTACATATGCATTTATATCTACATAAATATTTTCACATTAGTGATGATGTGAAGAAGAATTAGAAGGAATGAGAGTAAACACCAGAAAGAAGAAATAGAACAAAACAACAAAAGAAAAGGAGAGCAAATAGTATTCTTCTATCCTCATTCACACTCCAAGTTTATTTCTCTGGATATGAATAACATTTTCCAGCATAGGTCTTTTGTAGGTGTCTTAGATTCTGGCATTGCTGAGAAGAAGTAAATCTATCAAGTTCAGTCATCATATGATGTGACTGTTACTCTACACAATGTTCTTCTGGCTCTGCTCATTTCACTTAGTATCAGTTCATTCACATCTTTTCAGGTCTTCTGAAGTTTACCTTTTTATCACTTCTTATAGTGCAACAGCATCCCATTACATTCATTTATATAACACAAGGTGTTCAATCACTTCCCAATTGATGGACAACCCCTCAATTTCCATTTCTTCACCATCACAAAAAGATCTGCTTTATTGTTGTACATATGGGTCCCTTTCCCGTTTACTATTTACCCTTGCTTAAGGTTAGTTATTTATTAGGGTATTATTCTAGAACCAGATCTGGAAGCATAAACAGAATATAATACATGCCCTTTTGATTATCTGCCCTGTAGCCTTTGAAGGTACTGTATATGACAGTGGAGCAAGGTCAAAGGACCCCAAAATGTTCCCTTCATAATACATCCTTTTGCTTGTCTGCCCTGTCGTCTTTTTGACAATAATATATAGGAGGGGAACATTTCATTGGCGATGCCCATGAGACTTCTAAAAGTTCTATACATTGCTGGATCTAAGGGTATACGTAGTTTTGTAGCACTTTGTGTATACTTCCAAATTGCTTTCCAGAGTGGCTGGATCAGGTGCTCAGAGGCATACTCAGCCCAAGGAGGCAAATGCAGTGTGCAGAGGCAGAAGTGGCATATGGAGGTGGACACTGTGGCAACTTGATGCCCCAGCCACAGGGGGCATTCCCAGGCCTATTAGCACAGGACTGGGGTTCTTTTAGAGTAAGTCTTGTGTAAGAGACGAATGTAGGGCTTGCAGCAGTGGCAGCAGCTATTCCTGGGACTATCAACCCACAGCCTGGAAATTTAAAAAGCACCTACCTGAACTTCCAGGGACCAGGATGGCAAAGTGAACCCCAGCTGCTCTAATCCCTCACCCCCTGACCCTTAAAACACAGAGATTATTGTACCAGAGTGAAATTCTAAAATAGTGAAGGACTGGGATTTGAACAGGAAGAACTTGACCAAGGCCCTGCCTCAAAATCCATAAAAAATAAAAAAAAATACAAAAACAAAAACTCTAGTATCCTATTCCTGAGATCAGGAGGAATCAAATTCAGAATGAGACAGCATTGACTCTGCACCCACAGCTCAAGCCTGAACAGGGACAGGGTACATGGATTGATCGTAAGGCCAGAAAGTGTTCTGGGAAAAGATCAAGAAGGACTTTAAAAATCAAATTACAGAGGTAGAAGAAAGATTGATCATTTTTTTTTATTCTTTTTTTTTTTTTTTAAAGCAATTGGGGTTAAGTAACTTGCTCAAGGTTACACGGCTAGTCATTTGATTTATGTGTGGGTGCTCATTTTCTGAGGCCGGATCTGATCTCGGGTCATCCAAACTCCGAGGCCGGGGCTCTTACTCACTGCGCCACCTAGCCGCCCCTTTAGGGCAATTGGGGTTAAGTAACTTGTTACACGGCTAGGTTTTTTTGTTTGTGCGGATTAAGTGTCGGAGGCTGGCTCCGAACTCAGGTCCTTCTGATTCCAGGGCCTGCGCTCTATTCACTGCGCCACCTAGCTGCCCCACTAGATTGATCATTTTTAAAAATTAAAATTACAAAAATAGAAAAGCATTTTACTGAAGAAGCATATCCTTGAAATGGAAAAAAAAAAAACAGTCACAAAATTTAACTGGAGAAAATAAATGCCTAAAAATGAAATCTGTACACATGGAAATCTGAACACATGGAGCTTCAAAACTGAGGAAAATTATTTGCAAAAATTAGAATTAACCAAATTGAAGCTAATGACTCTATAAGGCACCAAGAATCAGTCAAGCAAAACTTCAAGAGTTAAAAATTAGAAAAAGAGGTACAATATCTCAATGGAGAAATAATTGACCTGGAGAACAGGTCCAGGAGAGGTAATTTAAGAAATATTGGTCCACTGGAAAATCATGCCAAAAAACAGGTTCAAAAACATCTTCCAACAACTCATCAAGGAAAACTGCCCTGAGATCCTAGAACCAGAGGGTAAAAGAAATATCAAAAGAGTCATAGAACATTAAATAGGAAACACACACACACACACACACACACACACACACACACAAATACACAGAACTTGTTATTTAATAAGAGAAAACTGTTTACATCTCTATATGGGATGCTGATATCTGTTAATATTGAGAATTGTATACTTATTGTGACATTTAAAAAGGATATAGATAAATAGATGGTGTAGGTATGAATTAAAATGATGATTACAAAAAAAAAAAAAGCTTATCAAGGAGAGCAAAGGGACCACAATGGAAGAAGAGTCAAACAAGGAATTATAGAAACAATAAGTAACTTCATTAAAGTGAGAGAACATACCAAAATTTGTGGGATGCAGCAAAAGCAGTTCTTAGGGGAAGTTTTATATTCCTGAGTGCAAACATGTAGAAAAATAGAGAAAATAGAAGTGAGTAATTTAGGCATGCGACTGAAAAAGAGAAAATGTAAAATCCCTAATTAAATAGCAAATTAGAAATAAATTGCCTTTTACATCAAGAAAATATAGTAGCAAAATTCATTTGGAAGAATAAAAAGTTCAAATATATCTAGGGAATTAACAAAAAAAAAAAGTGCCAGGGAAAGTGGCCTAGCCATAGCAGATTTTAATCTGTATTATAAAACCGCAGTCATCAAAACTGCTTGGTACTGGCTCAGGAATAGCGTAGTTGATCAATGGATTAGATTGTGTACATGAGACTTAACAACTGATGACTACAATAATCTACTGTTATATAAATCCAAATACTCTATTTTTGGGGATAAGAACTCACTATTTGATAAAAACTGCCAGGAAAACAGGAACATAGTATAGCCAAAATTGGGTAGAGACCAATATCTAACACCATATACCAAAATAAGGTCAAAATGGGTGAATGATGTAGGAATAAAGGCAGATATTGTAAGCAATCTGGGTGAACGAGGAATAGTTTCCCTCTCAGATCTATGGAGAAGGGAAGCTTTTGTGACTAATCACGAGTTAGAGAGGATTATAAAAAGCAAAATGGATAATTTTCATTACACTAAATTTTAAAGTTTCTGTAGAAACAAAGCCAACATAAGCAAGATACCGAGCCAACTGGAAAATTTTGAAAAAAAAATACAACTATTGTCTCTGATAAAGGCCCCGTTTATAAAATACACAAAGAATCGAGTCTAATGTAGGAGGAAAAAAGCCACTCCCCAATAGAAAAAAGGGCAAAGAATATGAACAGGCAGTTCTCAGAAGATGAAATTAAAGATACCTATAATCATGAAAAATGCTCTAAATCATTACTGATTAGAGAAATGAAAATCAAAACAACCCTGTGATACCACTGCTCACAGCAACATTGACTAAGATAAAAAAGAGGAAAATGATAAATGCTGGAGAGAATGTGAAAGAATTGGAACACTAACACATTTTCAGTGGAGTTGTAAATTGGTCCAGACTTTCTGGAGACCAATCTGGTGCTATGCCCAAAGGGCTATAAATAAGTTCATACCCTTTGACCCAGCAATAACTCTTCTAGAATTCTATCCCAAAGAGATGAGAGAAGTTTGAGGAATAGCCATATACATATTTGGAACAGCTTTTTTTTGTGGTGGCAAAGAATTGTTAATCAAGGGGATGCTCATCAATTGGGGAATGGCTAAGAAGTTGTGGCATATGAATTTAATGGAACACAATTGTTCTATAAGAAATGAATAGCAGATTGACTTAATAATAACCTGGAGAGACTTATATAAACTGATGATGAGCAAGAAGAGCAGAACCAGGAAAAATCTGTACATAATCACAGACACATCATATGTGATGACTCCATATGTGATGGGCTCCTTTCAACAGTGTAAGGTTATAAGACAACTCCAAAAGACTCATAATTGAAAGAGACATCAACATCCAGAGAAAGAGCTGTACAATCTGAATTCATATTGAAGCAATCTACTTGTTCTCTTTCTTTTCCTATTTCTGTTTCCTCTTTCCCACTCATCATCCCATTGGTTATAATCCTTCTTTACAATGTGACTAATGTTTAATGACAAGGTATTTGTAGATACTATATTTGATTGCATCACACCATGGGGGAGGGTATGGGGGAAAAATGGAGGTCGAGAAAATGTGAAACTCAAGGGATGGTGGAACTGAATGCTGTAAACTAAAATTAAGGAGGTGCCAACCTATTGGGGAATGGCTGAATAAGCTGTGTTGTATGAATGTAATGGAAATCTATAGTGCTGTTAGGAGCGAGGAGCAGATGGAGTTCATATTTTACTGGAGAGGCTCATACAAACTGATTCTGAGTGAGAAGAGTAGAACAAGGAGAAATTTATACATGATTACAAACACAATATATTTGTAAATACCAACTTTGGTAGATTGGACCCTTCTCAGCAATGCAGGGTTATAAGTCAACTCCAAAAGACTCATGATGGAGAGAGGTGTCTACATGTAGAAAATGATGTGAGTTTGAATCCATGTTGAAGCAAACTACCTGTTCTTTTTCTCCTTGTTGTTTGGTTTTGTTTCCTCTTTTCCATTGTTCATTCCACCTGATACAATCCTTCGTTTTAAGCTGACTAATGTCTAATGTGAAAGTATTTGAAGATCCTATACTTGATTATATGCTGACATGGGGGGTGGGTGGGAAGGGAGGAAGAGAAAATTTGAAACTCAAGGAATTGGGGGACTGAATCTTGTAAACTAAAAGTAAACAAACAAATTAATAAAGACCAAAATATTAAAAAATAAGTTTAATAAATGAATGAATTAATAAATAAAGAGTAAATAAATTAATTAATTAATAGATAAATGAATGAATGAATAGAAAGATAGATAAATGAATGAATAAAAAAAAGCAAGAATGGTTGGATTAGTTCACATCTCCACCATCAATGCATTACTGTTCTAATTTACTCTCACCTTCTCAAGCATTTATCCTTCATCTTGTTTTGTCATGTTAGCTAATCTGATATGAGTGATATGGTACCTCAGAGTTGTTTTGATTCACATTTCCCTAATCAATAGTTATTTAAACTATTTTTCAATTGGGGATCGACTTCTGTTCTTATAAATTTGACTCAGTTCTCTATATATTTTAGAAAGGAGACTTTCATCAAAGATACTGGTTGTAAAAAATATATATATATATATATATATATATATATATATATATATATATATATATCCCAGCTTTCTGCTTCCCTCCTAATCTTGATGGCATTTGCATTGTTTGTGCAAAATCTTTTCAATTTAATGAAATGAAAATTGTCAGTTATTCATTTCTTAGTCTTCTCTATCTGTTATTTGGTCATCAATTTTTCCATTCCTCATGAATCTGTCAAGTAAACTATTCCTTGTCTCCAAGTTTTCTTCTAGAATCACACTTTATATCTAAATTGTCAATACATTTTGACTTTAGCTTGCTATATGGTATAAGCTGTTGTTTCATGCCTATTTTCTGCCACTGTTTTCCAGTTTTCACAGCAATTTTTTTTTTTTTTTTATGAGCAGAGAGCTTTATGTATCAAGGGAAAGTGAATCAGAGCAGAAAGGAGACAAACAGCAAATTCATTAGTGAGGGAAGCTTAACAATATGATGGAACTAAAAATGACAGTGATTCTCTAACTCTGGGGAGGAGGAAACCAGAAGTGGGAGAGGGGGTGGAGGAGAGGGGTAATTCATCTGGTTTTTCTCCTGTGCTAAGAGCAGGGCGTATCAAACATCTCTAAAGGGGCCATCTCCCTTTTTTATGTTTTAATTATTAAAGAAATGTTTTATTAACATCTGGTTTACATCATTCATTTCCAAGAAATTTTGAGTTACAATTTTTATCCCCTATTTTTCCCTACCCACCACCCCAGAATAGCAGTCCTACAAGATATACCCTCATCCAATCTGCTCTCTCCCCTATCTTCTCCCATACCCCCTTTGACTTTGCCATTAGGGCAAGGTGAATCTCTGAGCCCCAATGCCTGGACAACTTATGAAACATTTAATTTTAAAATTTCGATTTTCAGATTTATTCCCTTCCTCCCTTGTCACCCACTCCCTCTGAGAAGATAAGCAATTCAGTATATGTTGTACATGTATAGCTATGCAAAACATTACCATAGTAGATATATTGTAAAAGACTAATTATATTTCCCTCCCACCCACATCACCTGCAACCTGGTCCATTCCCTACTTTGATCCTGTCTCTCTTTGATAATGGGTACTTCCAACCTCCCCTCCCCCAGAATGGCCTCCCCTCCATCATCCCTCCTCTCATCCCCCTTTCCCCTCCTCTCCTGCATGGTGAGATATCCCATTTAGGATGTATGTCATTCTCTCCATGATCCAACTTCAATGAGAATATGCTTTTGCCTTTTTGCCTTTCTGTTCTTCCCCTCTCCTGCAAACTACTTCCCTTTGCCTGTTCTACATGAGATACTTTACCCTACCCTTTCTCTCCCCATCTCCTCTTTTTTTTTAAACAAATGCTTTATTACCTTCTGTTTTACATCATTCATTTCCGCCAGATTTCGAGTTACAATCATTTTCCCCCCATTATTCCCCTACGAAACCTCCCAGAACAGTAATCCAGCAAGGTATAGCTTCCTCCAATCTGCTCTCTCCCATACCTTCTCCCATACCCCCATCGACTTTTCCATTAGAGGACGGTGAGTCTTTGCATCCCAATGCCTGCACATCTTATCTCCCTATTACAAGCAAAAGAGTATTAATAATAGTATTTATATATATTTGAAACATTTAATGTTACAACCTCAAATTTCAAATCCATTTCCTTCCTCCCTTGTCACCCATTCCCTCTTGGGAGATAAGTAATTCAGTATATGTTGTACATGTCTAGCTATGCAAAACATTATCATAGTAGATATATTGTACAAGGCTGCTTATAATTCCCTCCCACTCATCCCAACCCCCACCTGGTCCATTCCCTACATGATCCTGTCCCTCTTTTATAGTGGGTACTTCCAACCTGCCCTCACCCCAAGGATGCCCTCCCATCCATCATCCCTCCTTCTATCCCCCTTCCCCCTATCCTGCTGCAGGTTGAGATATCCCATTTACTATGCAAGTCATTTTCTCCCTGAGCCAAATTCAGTTTCAATGTGGTTTTGCCTTTTTAGCCTTCCTTATTCTCCCCCTCTTTTGCAACCACTTCCCCTTGCTTCTTCTGCATGGGATTGTTTACACTACCCTGTCTCTCCCCATCTCCTCTTGCCACTTGCCTCTCTCACCTCATAATTTCATCCCTTGAATATTCTCCTTTACCAACAAATTCAACTTATGCCTTCTATCCGTATATAACTGTAACCATATACACACACATTCACATAAGTATTCATATGACCACACCCCCTTTTCCATTATTTTCATAGTGAGAAAGATATCATCAGTCACAATTATTGCTTTTCCATATAGGAATGTAAATAGTTCAACTTTGATAAGTTACTTTTGATTTCCTTTGCCTTATTACCTTCTCAGGCATCTCTTCCTTCTTGTTTCTGGGTGTCAAATTTTCTATTCAATTCTGGGTTTTTCCTCAAGAATGCTTGAAAGTCCTCTATTCCACTGAATCACCATATTTTCCCCTGAAAAAAAAATACTCAGTTTTGCTGGGTAGGTGACCCTTGGGTTCATTCCCAGTTCTTTTGCCCTCTGGAATATCATATTCCATGCCCTTCGATCCCTCAGTGTAGAAGCTGCCAGGTCCTGGGCTATTCTGATTGTGTTTCCACAATATTGAAATTGTTTCTTCCTGGCTGCTTGGAGTATTTTCTCCTTGATCTGGGGATTCTGGAACCTGGCTATTATATTCCTGAGAGTTTCCTTTTTGGGATCTTTTTCAGGAGGTGATAGGTGGATTCTTTCAACCTCTATTTTGCCCTCTGGATCTAAAGCATCAGGGCAGTTTTCCTTGAGAATTTCTTGAAGGGTGATTTCTAGGTTCTTTCCTTGATCATGGCTTTCAGGTAGTCCAATAATTTTTAAATTGTCTCTCCTGGATCTATTCTCCAGGTCAGTGGTTTTTCCCATGAGATATTTCACATTGCCTTCTAATCTTTCATTTCTTTGTATCTGCTTAACAGTATCTTGATTTCTCATAAAGTCATTAGCTTCCATTTGCTCCAGTCTAACTCTGAAGGAATGAATCTCCTCAGTGAACTTCTGAGATTCTTTTTCCATCTGACAAATTGGGCTTTTTAAGGCATTCTTCTCCTCATTGCCCTTTTGGGCCTCCTTTGCCATTTGACTTAGTCTATTTTTTAATGTGTTGTTTTCCTCAGTCAGGCTGTTGGCCCTCATTTCATACTTTTCCTGCATCCTTCTCATTTCTCTTTCTAATTTTTCCTCCACTTCTGTTATTTGATTTTTAAAGTCCTTCTTAAGGTCCTCTATGGCCTGCAACCCGCTCATGTTTTCCCCTGGGGCTTTTGGAGCAGGACTTCTGACCTCACAGTCCTTTTCCTGCTCTATGCCCCCAAAATAGGAGTCTAGGGTTGCATTTTTCTGTTTCCTTTGCCTTGGCATGTTGCCACTTAATTACTTGACTTTTGGGCTTGTTGCCACACTATGGCTTTAAGGCCAGATAGAGGAATTTTCGTCCCGAACGTGTGGGGGGCAACTTCCGTTTCTGGCAAGCTGTAAACCCACCCACGACTTCCACCCTAGATCACAATCCAGATCCAGGGAGGTTAAAGCAAGAGCGATTACCCCCCAAGACTGATCGCTGGATCTCCCTACAAATTTGCAGGCTGGGAGCGGGAGCTGCCTCTGAAAACTACAAAATGGCATTTGTCCTCAGCAGCATCTAGCCCTCAGGGGAGGGAGCCGACGCATTCCCTAATACCAGTCCCAAAGTCCATAGGACACTAACCTCTTACTTTGTCCCAGTCAAGTCTATGTTGATAAGTCTTTGTTGATAACACAGCTCCTGGTGTTCTGGCGTTCCTCCAGCTGGCTGCTGGCCCTGCCTCCCTGGGGCTAAAACCTCGGCTCATGCGTACCTGGGCTCGGCTCGGCTTGCCTCCTGCGCTCTGCGCGCTGTGCGCTGCACACTGCCAGGTCCCAGACCACTGTGCTGGTCCTTCCTGCAGGGCTGCTGGGCTGTCCTCAGCGGGAGTTTAGCTTCTCTGTGTCGTTCTGTGGGTGCTGGGGCTCCAGAAGTTGTTCAGAGTCCCCTTTTATATCGTTTGGGGGGAATGTGGGGGCAGAGTGGTCCCCCCCCACCTCCTCTTGCCCTTTCCTCTCTCACCTCTTAACTTCCCCCATTAAGAATCATCCCATCCCAACAAATTCAAACTGTGCCCTCTATCCATGTATACATGTAAACATACGCCCATATAACCTTCTTCCATTATTTTCATAATGAGAAATCTTTCATCAGACACAGTTATTGTTTTTCCATGGAGGAATGTAAATAGTTCAACTTTGATAAGTTGCTTTTGATTTCTTTTCCTTGATTATCTTCTCAAGCATCTATTGTTTCTTGTGTCTGAATGTCAAATTTTCTATTCAACGCTGATTTTTTTCATCAGGAATGCTTGAAAGTCCTCTATTCCACTGAATGACCATATTTTCCCCTGAAACAAGATGCTCAGTTTTGTTGGGTAGGTGACCCTTGGCTTCAATCTCAGTTCTCTTGCCCTCTGGATTATCATATTCCATGCCCTTCCATCCCTCAGTGTAAAAGCTTCCAGGTTCTGTACTATTCTGATTGTGTTTCCAGAGTATTTACATTGTTTCTTCCTGGCTGCTTGTAGTATTTTATCCTGGATCTTGGAGTTATGGAACCTGGCTATTATATTCCTAGGAGTTTTCTTTTTGGCATCTTTTGCAGGAGGAGACCAGTTGGTTCTTTCAATATCTATTTCCCCCTCTGGGTCTAAAACATCAGGGCAATTTTCTTTTAGAATTTCTTGAAGGATGATATCTAGATTCTTTCTTTGATCGTGGCTTTCAGGTAGTACAATAATTTTTAAATTATCTCTCCTGGATGTATTTTCCAGGTCAGTGGTTTTCCCCATATGATATTTCACATTGCCTTCTATCCTTTCATTTGTTTGGATCTGTGTAACAGCATCTTGATTTCTCATAAGTCACTAGCTTCCATTTGATCCAGTCTAACTCTGAAGGAATGAATCTCCTCATTGAGCTTTTGAGATTCTTTTTCCATCTGGCAAATTGGGCTTTTTAAGGCATTCTTCTCCTCATTGCCTTTCTGAGCCTCTTTTGCCATTTGAGTTAGTCCATTTTTAAGGTGTTTTTTTCCTCAGTCAGCCTGTTGATGGTCATTTCATACTTTTCTTGCATCTTCATGATTTCTCTTCCCAGTTTTCCCCCACTTCTCTTACCTGTTTCTTAAGGTCCATTATGGCCTGTAGCCAGATTGTATTTTCATTTGGGGCTTTTGGTGCAGGAGTTCTGACCACACAGGCCTCCTCCATGCTTTGAGCCTCTTTGCCCCTAAAATAGGAGTCCAATGTTGAATTTTTCTGTTTATTTTGTTTCTTTTGCCTAGGCATATTGCCACTTAATTACTTGATTTTCGGGTTTGTTGCCACAGTAGGACTCTTCCACCTGCCAGGAGAGCTTCCTTTCCTAACATCGTGGTCTTCACAACTTCCACAGTTTTGATGGCCTCTATAAAGCCCCCACCCACTCTGGAAAATTGGATACCCACCGCAACCCCTCCCCCAGACCACAATATAGGTCCAGTCATTTTAAAGCAAGACCAATTAACCCCCAAACTGATTGCTGGATCTCCCTACTGTTTGCAGACCAGGAGCTAGAGCCACCACTGATGCTGCAAAATGGCTTCTGTGCCTCGTTTCTTCAGCAGCTTTTCACCCCCAGGGGAGGAAGGTAATATGTTCCCCAAATACTGGTCCCAAAGTCCATAGAGCACTAATCTCTCACTTTGTCCTAGGCATATCTGTGCTGATAATTCTGGAATCGCCACAGCTGCTAGTGTTCTGGGGTCTTTCAATCTGGCTTCTAACCTGGCCGCCCTGGGGCCAAAACCCTGGCTCACTCGGTCCTTGGCTCAGCTCCCAGAGTGCTGTCAGTTCTGAACTCGTTGTGCTATTGGTTCCTAGTGTGCTGTGCTGCCCGCTGTCAGAGGGCTGCTCTCAATGCTCCCTGAATGGCTGCTAGGTTCTCCTCACTGGGATGTTAGGTTCTCTGTGTAGTTCTGTGGGTGCTGGGTCTCCAGAAATTGTTCAGAGTTCCCTTTTCACATTGTTTGGAAGTTTTGTGGGGCAGAGCACCTTGGAAGTGCTGTTTCTACTGTGCCATCTTGGCTCCATCCCCCTTTTTTATTACTGAGTTTTTATCCCAGAAGCTGTAGCCTTTGGCTTTATTCAACATTAAATTGCTGTAGACTTTTGTCTATTGTGTCGTTTGTACCTTATTTATTCTTCTGGTCTACCACTATATTCCTTAGCTAGTACCAAATAGTCTTGATAATTGCTCCTTTATTAAAAAAAAACAAAAAACCAAACCAAAACAAAACAAACCAAAAAAAACCTAAGTTTTGGTATGACTAGGCCTCCTCTACTAGCATTTCCTTTCATTAATTCCCTTGTTATTCTGGACTTGTTCTTCCAGATGATTATTGGTACTATTTTTTCTGGCTATATCAAATAGTTTTGAATGCTCTAAATTAGGGTTGATTAGAGAAACTCAAATCAAAATAATGCAGATACTTCATCTCCCCTATTAGATTGGTTAAAAAATGACAAGATAGGAAAATTATAAATGCTGTCAAAGATGTGGGGAAATTGAAGCATTAGCTTGCTCTTTGTTATTTTGTAAATGGATCCGACTATTCTGGAGATGAATTTGGAACTATACTGAAAAGGGTTTTAAAACATGCATACCCTTTTACCCAGCAATACCACTTCTAAGTGTATATTCCAATGAGATCATAAAAATGGGTAAATGACCCAAGTATATAATACAATGTTTTTTACTGTTATTTTTTGTGGTGATGAAGTAGAAATTTCTGGGACACACATTGATTTGTGAATGGCTGAAAAAAATTGATATATTAATATAATGGAAAAGTATCATGTTACAAGAATATATTATCAAGCAGATTCCAGAAATCTAGAAAGATGTATAAAATTGATGCTTAGTGAAATAAGCAGAACCAGGAGAATGTTACACACAGTAACAGCCATATAGGAAGATGATGGACTTCAATAGACTTATCTCTTCTCAGAAAGGCAAGGGCCTAAAGCAACTCCAAAATACTATTGATAGAAAATTTCATCCTTGTTCAAGGAGAAAATATTACAAGCAGTCAGGAAGAAACAACTTGAGTATTCGGGAAACACAAATTAGCATAACACAAGATAGAACAGTTTCTACATTTAGGGATCAAGGAATAGAAATATGATATTCCAGAGGTCAAAAGAGATAGGATCAAAACCAAGAATCACCTACCCAGAAAAACTAAGTATTACACTTCAGGGGAAAATATGGACATTAAATGAAATAGAGGAACTTCAAGCATTATTTTTTTATTAAGCAATTGGGGTTAAGTAACTTGCTCAAGGTTACACGGCTAGTCATTATTTATGTGTGGGTGCTCATTTTCTGAGGCCGGATCTGATCTCGGGTCATCCCAACTCCGAGGCCGGCACTCTTACTCACTGCGCCACCTAGCCGCCCCTTTAGGGCAATTGGGGTTAAGTAACTTGCCCAAGGTTACACGGCTAGGTTTTTTTTTTTTTTTTTTTTGTGTGTGTGTGGGTTAAGTGTCTGAGGCTGGATCTGAACTCAGGTCCTTCTGACTCCAGGGCCACCGCTCTACTCACTGGGCCACCTAGCCACCCGGGAACTTCAAGCATTATTAAGGAAAAAACCAGAGCTGAACAGAAAATTTTACTTTCAGATACAAGAAGCAAGAGAAGCATGCAAAGATAAACAGGAAAGATAAATTACAAGGAACTTATTTAAGATAAACTCTTTATATTCCTACATGTAAAGCAATGTTTGTATTTCTCAGTATGAGGATAGTTAAAGGGATTATATATGTATGTTCGTGTATATGTATCTCCTGAAAAGCAAGCCTCCCCCACAACCTCCAGGTGCACTTATGCCTATCAAATGACCTAGGGGCAGGGAAGTTATTAAATTTCCATTCCATTATTGCAATTCTGTTTCAGGAGGTATTTTGTGATTGGGCAGTAGGTTCAAAAGGGTTGTTACATTCTCTGAGCCAAGAGAAGGCTATATAAACCCTGAAAGACTTTGTTTTGGGGCTTAATTTAAGAAGCATTTTGTGATTTAAACAGATGAGTCTCTGGGCAGCTGTTGAGATCCCCCCAGCTTTGAAAAACCCAGATGTTGATACTTCCATCTCTGGTAACAGTGATTAGATATAGATGAAATGTTTGGAGAGTTGGAAGCCTGTCTGCTTAATCTGTTTTTTTTTTCTGTCTTCTTGTAATTTCTTCTTGTAAGCTCTGTATACTCTGAAGTTTGGGGTGCTGACTTTTTCTCCTGAACTAGGTAAACGACATGTTTGAATGATTAAAGCAAGATTGTTAACCCATTTTTATTGCTTTCCTTTAGAAAAGCAGATATAAGAACCTGTGTTGGCAGCCACCCTGTGGATGCTGGAGTGCTTGCTGCAATAGTGGGTGTATGTATATATGTAGATATTTGTATATACACATGTGTGTTTATATGTGTGTACATGTGTACATATATATATATATATATACATGCATATAGATAGATAGATAGATAGATAGATAGATAGATAGATAGATAGATATAGATATAGAACATCGGGTGAGTTGAATTTAAAGGAATGATTTTGAAAATAAAATTAAGAGATGAGAAAGGAATATATTGAGAGGAAATTGGAAGAGATAGAATGAGGTAGATTATCTCAAATAAAGGAGGTAGGAGAGGCTGTAAAAATGGAGGGGAAGATCAGGTAGGTGAAAAGGAATGAGTAAACCTTATTTACATTGGATTTGTCTTTGGGAGGGAATACCATACACACTCATTTGGGTATCTTACCCTATAGCTAAGTAGGGGGGAAGGGGATAAGAGGGTGGATGATAGAAGGGAGCTCAGATTAGGGGGAGAGGTTAGTTAGATATGTAGTTTTGAAAATTACAAGTTCAAAATAGAAAATAGAAAAAAGTGTGGGTCAGCATAGGATGAAGCAAAATATAGTTAGTCTTTCACAATATAGCTACAATGGAAATGTTTTGCATAACTACATGCACAAGCTATATTTGAATTGCCTATCTTCCCAGTGAGGGTGGATGAGGAGGGAAGAAGGGAAAGAATCGGGAAATCAAAGTTTAAAAAAAAAAAACTTTTTTTTTACATGCAACTAGGAAAGAAGATATATGGGCACTAGTGTATAGAAATCCATCTTGCACTAATAGAAAATTAGAGGAGGAATGGGGGAAAATATAAGAGAGAGAAAACTGGGGGAAGAGGTATTCAGTAGGCTTGCTATATTGGGGTGTGGGGTACGTGAAAATGGCAGAAATGTTTAACTTAAATCTTGTGGAAATGAATGTTGAAAAGTAAAAGTAATTTAAAAAAAATGAAAACTCTGTAAACTTCTATGATTGAAATGTTGGCAAACAGACAAATTCAATATCCAAACTCAGCTTATATGCCTGGTCACCTATATCCACTCCAGTTACTTTAAGTGGCCTCTATTATGTTTTTTTTTTTTTTTTATTAAGCAATTGGGGTTAAGTAACTTGCTCAAGGTTACACGGCTAGTCATTATTTATGTGTGGTTGTTCATTTTCTGAGGCCGGATTCGATCTTGGGTCATCCCAACTCCGAGGCCGCTCATACTCACTTTGCCACCTAGCCGCCCCCCTCTATTATGTTTTAATTACTAATTGTTACAAGCTGCCTTTTGAAGTCATTTAGGTACAACCACTATGGAAACATTTTGCATTACTACACATGTATAACCTATATTGAATTGCTTGCCTTATCAGTGGGGGTGGGTGAGGAGGGAAGAAAGGAGAGAATCTGGAACTCAATGTTTTAAAAAGAAATATTTAAAAAAAAAATTTTTGTTTCTTTTGTTTTGTTTTGTTTTTTACATCCACCTGGGAAATAAGTTATACAGGCAATGTGGTATAGAAATCAATCTTTCCCTATAAGAAAGTAAGGGGGGATTGGGGAAGCATATAAGAGAGAGTAGATTGGGGAAGGGGTATGCAGTATGCATTGTGTCTTGGGTTGGGGTAGGGGAGGAGATGGGAAAGTATTTAACTCAAAATGTTTGGGAAATGAATACTGAAAATTAAAAATTAATTTAATACCATAAAAATCTCCCCCAAAATAATTATATATGCCAAAGATCTATGTGGTTTTATATTATATCCTTCAACTTTGCTAAAGTTATTTATTATTTCAAGTATTATTTTTCTTGCTTATCTAATATTCTCCAAGGATATCATCCTATCATCTGCAAATACTGATAGTTTTGTGTCTCCTTTGCCTATTCTATTTCTGTCAATTTCTTTACTTCTATTATTGATGAAAGTAACATTTCTAATACTGTAATAAATAACAGTGGGGATAGTGGACATACTTGTTTTTTTATCCCTGATCTTATTGGAAATACTTCTAGCTGATCCCCATTACATATAATGATTGCTGAAAATTTTAGGTAAATGCTACTTATCATTTTAAGGAAGACTTCATTTTTTTTTCTCATGCTCTCTAATATTTTTAATGGGAATCAATGTTGTATTTTGTCAAAAGCTTTTTCTGTGTCTATAGAGATAATTTTATGGTTTCTATTAATTTTGGTTTTCTTATGGCAAATTTTTGTGATAGTGTTCCTAATATAGAAGCAGACCTGCATTCCTGGTCTAAATCCAACTTGGTAAGTAGCCAAGCAACCTCTGCACTTGGTAGTCCCAACTTTTTTTTTTTTTGGAGGGCAGTTGGGGTTAAGTAACTTGCCCAAGGTCACACGGCTAGGTTTTTTTTTTTTTGTTTGTTTGTTTGTTTGTTTGTTTGTTTGTTTGTTTGTTTGTTTGTGTGTGCGTTAAGTGTCTGAGGCCGGATCCAAACTCAGGTCCTTCTGACTCCATGGCCGGTGCTCTACTCACTGCGCCACCTAGCCGCCCCGAAGTCCCAACTTTTTATCAATAATATTTACATGTAAATTTTGGATATGAAATTAATGGTATTTGAAGTTTGTTGTTCATGTTATTATTCTATGATTTTTTTTCAAAAGATTTATTAAATTCTGGTTTACATCCTTCATTTCCATCAGATTTTGAGTTACAGTGTTTTCCTCATTTTTCTTACCCCCCACCCCAGAATAGGAGTCCCACAGGATTTCCCCTCACCTCATCTGCTCTATCCCATATCTTCTCCCATACGACCTTCAACTTTTCAATAGGACAAGGTGAATCTCTGTGCCCCAATTACTATATATTTTATTTCCCAATTATATATAAAATAGTATAAATAATAGTATTTATACATTTTTAAACATTTGAGTTTAAAATTTTGAATTCTAGATTCATTCCTTTCCTCCCCTGTCACCTGCCCTAACTGGAAAGATAAGCAATTCAGTATATGTTCTATATGTGTAGCTATGAAAAACATTACCAGAGTAGATATATTGTAAAAGACTGACTATATTTCCCTCCTTCCTATCACACCTCCAAACTTGGTCTATTCGTTACTTTGATCCTTTCCCCTTTCAAAAGTGGGTACTCCCAGCTTCCCTGGGGAAACCCTTTCCCTGCTTCTCTCCCTTCCAATATCCCTGCTCTCATCCCCTTCCCTCCTACTGTCCCTTAGGTTGAGATGTACTTTTTAGTTTATATGTCATACTTTCCATAAACCAAAATCAATGAGAATAAGGTTTTGCCTTTTTGACTTCCTGTTCTCACGTCCCTTGTAACCATTTTCCCTTGTCTCTTCTATATGAGATAGTTTAGCCGATTCTGCCTCTCCCCTTCTCCTCTTCTTATATTGCTCTCTCACCTCTTAATTTCACGTTTTAAGTATCATTCCTTCCTATTATATTTGTCCTTTCCCTCTACCTATGCATACCTGTAAACGTATATATATATATATGTATATATATATATACATATATATATATGTATATACATTTTTATTCATATGCCCATATACCCTTCTTCAATTATTTTCATACTGAGAATACTTTCATCAGTTAGAGTTATCATTTTTCCATGTAGGAATGTAATTAGTTCACCTTTGATAAGTTCATAATGATGTCTTTTCCCTGTTTACCTTCTCAAGCATCTCTTGGTTCTTGTGTCTGAATGTCAAATTTTCTATTCAACTCTGTTTTTTTTCCTCAAGAATGCTTGAAAGTCCTCTATTCAACTGAATGACCATATTTTCCCCTAAAACATGATACTCAGTTTTCCTGGGTAGGTGATTCATGGTTTTAATCCAAGGTCCTTTGACCTCTGGAATATCATATACCATGCCCTTCAATCGCTCAATGTAGAAGCTGCCAGATCCTGTGCTATCATGATTACATTTCCACAGTATTCAAAGTGTTTCTTGCTGGCTACTTGCAATATTTTCTCCTTGATCTGGGAATACTGGAACCTACCTATAATATTCCTAGGAGTTTTCTTTTTAGTATCTTTTTCAGGAGGTGATAGGTAGATTCTTTCAATATCTATTTTTACCCTTTGCTTCTAAAACATCAGGGCAATTTTCCTTGAGAATTTCTTGAAGGATGATTTCTAGGTTCTCTCTTTGGTCATGGTTTTCAGGTAGTCCAATAATTTTTAAATGATCTCTCCTGTCAGTGGTTTTCCTCATGAGATATGTCACATTACCTTCTAGTCTTTCATTTGTTTGGATGTACTTAACAACATCTTGATTTCTCAAAAAGTCACTGGCTTCTGTGTGATCCAGTCTAATTCTGAAGTAAGGATTCTCCTCAATGAGCTTTTGAGATTCTTTTCCCATCTGGCAAATTTGGTTTTTTGAGGCATTCTTCTCCTCATTGTCTTTCTGACCCTTTTTTGCCATTTGAGTTAGTCTATTTTTTTAAGGTTTTATTTTCGCCAGTCAGGCTGTTGACTCTCCTTTCATACTATTCTTGCCTCATTCTCATTTCTCTTCCCATTTTTTCCTCCACTTCTCTTATCTGTTTCTTAAGGGCCTCTATGGTCCATAACCAGCTTGTAATTTCATTTGGTACTTTTGGTGCTGGAGTTCTGACCTCATAGTCCTCCTCATGTTCCATGCTTTGATCTTCTTTGCACCCAAAATAGGAGTCTAATGTTGAATTTTTTTTGGTTATTTTTTTCTATTGTCTTGGCATCTTGCCACTCAATTGACTTTTGTGCTTGTTGCCACATTAGGACTCTGCCACCAGCCATGGGGGCTCCTGTCCCAAAAGCTTGGGTTTTCTCAGTTGCCAGAGGTATTAGTTCGGTGCCCTCTCTGTAGCCTCCCCATGCTCTGGCTGGCTGGCCACAGACACCAAGAACTTCTCCCCATACCCTAATAAAGATCCAGGAATGGTAAAGCAATAGCGATCCCCCCCCCCCGAGACTGATCTCTGGGTCCCCCTAGAGTCCACAGGGCAGGAACTGAAGCTGCAACTTTGCTGCTGCACCATAGCTAATCAGTGGTTTTTCACCCTCAGGGAATGAGGCTGTTGAACTCTCCCAACCAGTCCCAAAGTGCATAGGGCACTGACTTCTCACTTTGTCCTAGGCATGTATGTGTTGATAATTCTGGAAATGCCATGGCTGCTCATGTTCTTTAGTCCCTCTAGCTGGCTAATGGTCTGGGCTGTAATTGGTAATTGTAATTGGTGTAAGTTTCAATTTGAGGTAAAAACCCTCTGCACTGATTTTATTTTGAATTTGAATTTAGTTATAATTGTCTACATTAAATCAATGTCTGAGAGAAATGCCACAAGCTACTAAGAGGGAATATGATCCTAATACTTCAGAACACTGGTTTCTAGGATAAGAAGAGAGGATAATTTTATCTCAATCTAAAACAGAACAGGCCTGGCTCAGTTTCTCCATTGTCTTCATTTGAAAAGGAATGCTTCCCACCTGGCTATTCCTGTATCTGTCTATGAAGTAAAATGGATAACCATTATTGTTATCTGAATTCAAACAGAGCTTAGGATGTTTCAGTCTGTCACATCTGGCATGTCCTCCCCCATCGATTTTTAAGTAATTAATTATTATTTTTAGTTTTAAACATTCACTTTTAAAAGTTTTTTTTTTTATTTTTAAATTTTCTCCACCTCCCTTTTCTCCACCTTCCCTAAAGGAAAAAAAGAAGCAAGCAACATGATAATGGGATGTAGGCTCTACTAATAGATTCATATTAAACATATTTTCATATTAATTCTGATGTAATGCAGAATTAGAAACAAAGGGGGAAACCACAATAAAGAAGAAAACAAATAAACAAATAAAGAAGAAACAAAACAAAACAACAAAAGAAAAGGACAGAAGATAGTATGCTTCTCTCTGCATTCACACTCCAAAGTTCTTTCTCTGGAAATGCACAGCATTTTCCCTTCTGAACTTATTTTAGATCCTTGCATTTATGAGAATAGCTAAGTCCATCAATGCAGTCATCACCTTTTATGTGTACAATGTACTCCTTGTTCTTCTCATTTCAGTCAGCATCAGTTGACTTACGTTTGTTCCAGATCTTTCTGAAGTCCACCATGCATAGCATTTATTATAGCACAATAGCACACATTACATTCATATATCACAACTTGTTCAGACTTTCTCAAAATAATGGACGTCGCCTCATTTCCAATTGTTTGTCACCACTAAAAGATCTGCTATAAATGCTTTTGTGCGTGTGCATTATTTTCCCATTTGAATGTTCTCTTTTAGCTACATAACTAAAAGTGCTATTGATGGGTGAATATGTATGCACATTTTATATCCCTTTGGGCGTAGTTTCAAATTGTTCTCTAGAATGGTTGGATCAGTTCAAAGCTCCACCTACAATGGTTTAGTGATTCAGTTATCCCACATCTTCTCCAACATTTATGAATTTAATATTTTGTCATATTAGACAAATCTGAAAGGTGTGATGTGAAATCTAAGAGTTGCTTTGATTTACATTTCTCTAAACAATACTGATTTATATCATTTTTTCCCATATGACTTAGAGAACTTCAATTTCATTGAGGATTGCCTTTTCATATGATTTAGCCATTTATCAATCAGGGAATGATTTATATTCTTATAAATTTGACTCAATTCATTAAATATTTTAGAATTGAGACCTTTATAAGAGACACTGGCTGTAAAAAAAAATAAATAAATGTTACCCAGTTCTCTAATTCCCTTCTTTTTTTTTTAAACAAATGCTTTATTAACTTCTGTTTTACATCATTCATTTCCGCCAGATTTTGAGTTACAATTATTTTCCCCCCATTATTCCCCTACCCAACCTCCCAGAATAGTAGTCCCACAAGATATCGCTTCCTCCAATATGCTCTCTCCCTTACCTTCTCCCATACCCCCATCGACTTTTCAATTAGAGGAAGGTGAATCTTTGTGTCCCAATGCCTGCACATCTTATCTCCCTATTACAAGCGAAGGAGTATTAATAATAGAATTTATATATATTTGAAACATTTAATTTTACAACCTCGAGTTTCAGATCCATTTCCTTCCCCCCTTGTCATCCATTCCTTCTTGGGAGATAAGTAATTCAGTATATGTTCTACATGTCTAGCTATGCAAAACATTATCATAGTAGATATATTGTACAAGGCTGCTTATAATTCCCTCCCACTCATCCCACCCCCACCTGGTCCATTCCCTACATAATCCTGTCCCTCTTCTATAGTGGGTACTTCCAACCTCCCCTCCCCCCAAGGATGCCCTCCCATCCATCATCCCTCCTCTCATCCCCCTTCCCCTATCCTGCTGCAGGTTGAGATATCCCATTTAGTATGTATGTCATTTTCTCCCTGAAGCAAATTCAATGTGAATGTGGTTTTGCCTTTTTAGCCTTCCTTATTCTCCCCCTCTTTTGCACCCACTTCCCCTACATGAGATAGTTTACCCTACCCTGTCTCTCCCCATCTCCTCTTGCCACTTTCCTCTCTCACCTCATAATTTCATCCCTTGAGTATTCTCCCTTCCCAGCAAATTCAACCTATGCCCTCTATCCATATATAACTGTAACCATATACACACATTCACATATGTATTCATATGACCACACATCCTTCTTCCTTTATTTTCATAGTGAGAAAGAGATCATCAGTCACAGTTATTGCTTTTCCATATAGGAATGTAAATAGTTCAACTTTGATAAGTTCCTTTTTATTTCTTTTCCCTGATTACCTTCTTAGGCATCTCTTCCTTCTTGTGTCTGGATGTCAAATTTTCTATTCAATTCTGGTTTTTTCCTCAAGAATGCTTGAAAGTCCTCTATTCCACTGAATGACCATATTTTCCCCTGAAACAAAATACTCAGTTTTGCTGGGTAGGTGACCCTTGGGTTCATTCCCAGTTCTTTTGCCCTCTGGAATATCATATTCCATGCCCTTCAATCCCTCAGTGTAGAAGCTGCCAGGTCCTGGGCTATTCTGATTGCGTTTCCACAATACTGAAATTGTTTCTTCCTGGCTGCTTGTAGTATTTTCTCCTTGATCTGGGGATTCTGGAACCTGGCTATTATATTCCTGAGAGTTTCCTTTTTGGGATCTTTTTCAGGAGGTGATAGGTGGATTCTTTCAACCTCTATTTTGCCCTCTGGATCTAAAGCATCAGGGCAGTTTTCCTTGAGAATTTCTTGAAGGGTGATTTCTAGGTTCTTTCTTTGATCATGGCTTTCAGGTAGTCCAATAGTTTTTAAATTATCTCTCCTGGATCTATTTTCCAGGTCAGTGGTTTTTCCCATGAGATATTTCACATTGCCTTCTAATCTTTCATTTGTTTGGATCTGCTTAACAGCATCTTGATTTCTCTTAAAGTCATTAGCTTCCATTTGCTCCAGTCTAACTCTGAAGGAATGAATCTCCTCAGTGAACTTTCAAGATTCTTTTTCCATCTGGAAAATTCGACTTTTTAAGGCATTCTTCTCCTCATTGCCCTTTTGGGCCTCCTTTGCCATTTGTGTTAGTCTATTTTTTAAGGTGTTGTTTTCCTCAGTCAGGCTGTTGACCCTCATTTCATACTTTTCCTGCATCCTTCTCATTTCTCTTTCCAATTTTTCCTCCACTTCTCTTATTTGATTTTTAAAGTCCTTCTTAAGGTCCTCTATGGCCTGCAACCGCTCATGTTTTCCCCTGGGGCTTTTGGAGCAGGACTTCTGACCTCACAGTCCTTTTCCCGCTCTATGCCCCCAAAATAGGAGTCTAGGGTTGCATTTTTCTGTTTCCTTTGCCTTGGCATGTTGCCACTTAATTACTTGACTTTTGGGCTTGTTGCCACACTATGGCTTTAAGGCCAGCTAGAGGAATTTTCGTCCCGAACGTGTGGGGGGGCAACTTCCGTTTCTGGCAAGCTGTAAACCCACCCACTACTTCCACCCTAGATCACAATCCAGATCCAGGGAGGTTAAAGCAAGAGCGATTACCCCCCAAGACTGATCGCTGGATCTCCCCCCGATTTGTAGGCTGGGAGCCGGATCTGCCTCTGAAAACTACAAAATGGCGTGTCTCCTCAGCAGCTTCTAGCCCCCAGGGGAGGGAGCTGACGCATTCCCCAAATACAGGTCCCAAAGTCCATAGGACACTAACCTCTTACTTTGTCCTAGGCATGTCTATGTTGATAATTCTGGAGTCGCCACAGCTCCTGGTGTTCTGGGGTTCCTCCAGCTGGCTTCTAGCCCTGCCGCCCCGGGGCTAAAACCTCGGCTCACACGGACCTGGGCTCGTCTTGGCTGGGCTCCTGCGCGCTGGGTGCTGCCGGCTCCCAGACCACTGCGCTTGTCTTTCCTGCAGGGCTGCTGGGCTGTCCTCAGCGGGAGGTTAGCTTCTCTGTGTCGTTCTGTGGGTTCTGGGGCTCCAGAAGTTGTTCACAGTCCTTTTTTACATAATTTGTGGGGAATCTGGGGGCAGAGAGGCTTGGGAGAGCTGTTTCTACTCCGCCATCTTGGCTCTGCCCCTCTAATTCCCTTCTAATCTTGGTTGATATGACATTGTTTCTGCAAAATCTTTTCAATTTAATGTAATCAAAATAATCTATTTTACATTTCATAGTGAAATCACTTGTTTTGTCATAAATTCTTCCTTTCTCCCATAGATCTGACAGGTAAACTGTGCTTTGCTTTCCCAGTTTTCATATATTATCAGCTTTTATATATAATGATGTACCCATTTTGACTTTATCTTGGCATAATGGTGTAAGAAGTTAGTCTATGCTTAGTTTCTGATATTCTATTCTCTACTTTTGTCCAGAAGATTTTGTTAAGTGAGGATTTCTTATCTGAGAAGCAGTAGTCTTTGGGTTTATCCAACAGTAAAGAGCTATCGTCTTTGACTGCTGTGACTTCTGTACCTCACCTATTCAACTCCTCGACCACTCTATATCTTAGCCAATTAGTTTTGATGATTGCTATGTTATGATACAATTTAAGATCTGGTGTGGCTAGGTCATCTTTCATTATTGCCCCTGGTATTCTGGATATTTTGCTTTCCCAGATGAATTTTCTTTTGATTTTTTTCTAGCTCTACAAAATAATTTCGTAGTTTTATTGGAAATAAAATGATTCACGTGTAATGGTCATTTATATTATATTGGCTCAGTCTACCCTTGAACAACTGATACTTTTCCAATTATTTATATCTGACTTAAAATTGCATGAAATGTCTTGTACTTATGTTCATGTGTTTCTTGTTTATCTCTTGGCAGGTAGACTCTCACATATTTAATGATGTCTACATTAACTTTAAATGAATTATCTCTAAATCATGCTATTGTTTTCTTAGCATTATTAAGTTATGAATATTAATAATGCATTACCATGTTAATAGGAATTATTAACATTAACAAATGTAATAATTCATGGGAATTTATTTGATATCATGCAGCTTTGCTAAATTGGTTTAATTCAAGTAATTTTTTAACTTGATTCTCAAGGATTCTGTAACTATAGCATTTTTATCATTGGCAAAGAGTGAGAGCTTTGTTTCTTCTTTGGATATTCTCATTCCTTCGATTATTTTTTCTTTTCTTGTTGGTAAAGGAAACATTTCTAATACCATATTGAATAACCATGGGGATAATTGATATTCTTCTTCCATCCTGATCCTATTCAGAAGGTTTCTATCTTATCCCCAATATATATAATACTTGCTTATGTTTTTTGATATATGTTGCCTATTATTATAAGGAAAACTCCATTTTTTCCTATGCTCTCTTCTGTTTTCAATAGGAATATTTTGTCAGAAGATTTTTCTGCATCTATTGAGAAAACCATATGTTTTCGGTTAGTTTTGTTATTGATATGAGCAATTATGCTAATAGTTTTCCTAATATTATATGAGTCCTGTATTCCTGGTATAAATATTACCTGCCCAAAGTATAATATACTTAAAAGGAGATGCTGTGAGGTGGCTATGGGATGCAGTCAATAGAGCATTGGGCTTGGAGCCAGGAGCATCTGAGTTCCAATCCAGCCTCAGACACTCAATGCTTATTAGCCATGTGACGGGGGGCAAGTCACTTAACCCCAATTACCCTGTTTCCACACCTCCTTAAGTCAAAGTTAAAAATGAAAGAAGATAGGATGCTGTAATCTCTTTGCTAATATTTTATTTTAAATTTTTACACCTATATGCTTTAGGGAGCTGAGTCTATAATTGTCTTTCCCTGTTTCTTTCTTTTTTTTCATTAAGCAAATGCTTTATTAACTTCTGGTTTAAATCATTCATTTCCACCAGATTTTGAGTTACAATTTTCCCCCCATTTTTGCCCTAACCACGACCCCAGAATAGCAGTGCCACCAGATATTCCTTCATCCAATCTGGTCTCTCCCATATCTTCTCCCATACCCCTTCGACTTTCCCATTAGGGCAAGGCGAATCTCTGAGCCCCAATGCCTGGACATCTTATGAAACATTTAGTGTTAAAACTTCGAATTTCAGATCCATTCCCTTGCTCCCTTGTCACCCACTCCCTCTGAAAAGATAAGCAATTCAATATGTGTTGTACATGTATAGCTATGCAAAACATTAAAGAAGTAAAAATATTGTAAAAGATTGCTTATATTTCCCTCCCATCCATCTCACCTCCCACCTGGTCCTTTGCTTACGTTGATCCTGTCCCTCTTTGATAGTGGGTACTTCCAAACCCCCCTCCCCCAAGAAAGCCCTCCCCTCCATCATCCCCCTTCTGATCACCCTTTCCCCTCCTCTCCAGCAGGGTGAGATATCCCATTTAGTATGTATGTAATTATCTCCTTGAGCCAACTTCAATGAGAATATGCTTTTGTTGTTTTGCCTTCCTGTTCTTCCCCTCCTCTGCCACTACTTCCCCTTGCCAGTTCTACATGAGATACTTTATCCTGTCCTGTCTCTCCCCATCTCCTCTTGCCACTTTCCTCTCTCACTCTTAACTTCACCCCTTAAGAATCATCCCTTCCCATCAAATTCAACCTGTACCCTCTATCCATGTATACCTGTAAACATATGTACATATATCTTTCTTCCATTATTTTCATAATGAGGAAGGTTTCATCAGATACTGTTTTTTCCATGTAGGAATGTAAATAGTTCAACTTTGATAAGTTCCTTTTGATTTCTTTTCCTTGATTATCTTCTCAAGCATCTCTTGCTTCTTGTGTCTGAATATCATATTTTCTATTCAACTCTGATTTTTTCATCAGGAATGCTTGAAAGACCTATATTCCACTGAATGACCATATTTTCCCCTGAAACAAGATACTCAGTTTTACTGGGTAGGTGACCATTGGCTTCAAATCCCCGCTCTTTTGCCCTCTGGTCTATCATATTCCATGCCCTTCCATCCCTCAGTGTAAAAGCTGCCAGGTTCTGTGCTATTCTGATTGTATTTCCACAATATTGAAATTGTTTCTTCCTGGCTGCTTATAGTATTTTCTCCTTGATCAGGGATATCTGGAACCTGGCTATAATAATCATAGGAGTTTTCTTTTGGGGATCTTTTGCAGGAGGTGATCAGTTGATTCTTTCAACCTCTATTTCCCCCTCTGGGTCTAAAACATCAGGGCTATTTTCCTTTAGAATTTCTTGAAGGATGATATCTAGATTCTTTCTTTGATCATGACTTTCAGGTAGTACAATAATTTTTTAAATTATCTCTCCTGGATATATTTTCCAAGTCAGTGGTTTTTCCCATAGGATATTTCACATTGCCTTCTATTCTTTCATTTGTTTGGATCTGTTTAAAAGCATCTTGATTTCTCATAAAGTCACTAGCCTCCATTTGCTCCAGTTTAACTCTGAAGGAATGAATCTCCTCATTGAGCTTTTGAGATTCTTTTTCCATCTGCCAAATTCAGCTTTTTAAGGCATTCTTCTCCTCATTGGCTTTTTGAGCCTCTTTTGCCATTTGAGTTGGTCTATTTTTTAAGGAGTTATTTTCCTCAGTCAGGCTGTTGACTGTCATTTTATATTTTTCTTGCATCTTCATCATTTCTCTTCCCAATTTTCCTCCACTTCTCTTACCTGTTTCTTAAGGTCCTCTGTGGCCTGTAGCTAGCTTGTATTTTAATTTGGGGCTTTTGGTGCAAGAGTTCTGACCACACAGTCCTCCTCCATGCTTTGAGCCTCTTTGCCCCTAAAATAGGAGTCCAATGTTGAAATTTCTGTTTATTTTGTTTCTTTTGCCTAGGCATTTTGCCACTTAATTACTTGATTTTCGGGTTTGTTGCCACAGTAGGACTCAGCCACCTGACAGGGGAACTTCCGTCCCTAACATTGGGGTCTTCACAACTTCCACAGTTTTGGTGGCCTCTGTAAAGCCCCACCCACTCTGGCAAATTGGATACCTATGCCAACCCCCCCCCCCAGACCACAGTATAGATCCAGGCATTTTAAGCAAGAGCAATTAACCCCCAGACTGATTGCTGGATCTCCCTACAGTTTGCAGACCAGGAGCTCGTGCCACCACTGATGCTGCAAAATGGCTTCTTTGCCTCGTTTCTTCAGCAGCTTTTTGCCACCAGCGGAGGAAGCCAATGTGTTCCCCAAATACTGGTGCCAAGGTCCATAGGGCACCAACCTCTTATTTTGTCCTAGTTATATCTGTGCTGATAATTCTAGAATCACCACAGCTGCTGGTGTTCTGGGGTCCCTCCAGCTGGCTGTGGCCCGGCCACCCTGGAGCTAAAACCGAGGTTCATGCGGTGCTGGTCTCAGCTCCAAGAGCACTGTGCTCTCGGTTCCCAGCATGCTGAGCTGTCGGTTCCCAGTTGGCTGTGCTGCCCACTCTCAGAGCACTGTGCTCGATGCTCCCTGCAGAGCTGCTGGGTTCTTCTCAGGGGGAGGTTAGCTTCTCTGTGTAGTTCTTTGGGTGCTGGGTCTCCAGAAGTTGTTCAGAATCCCCTTTTACATTGTTTGGAACTTGTGTGTGGCCGAGCACCTTGGAAGTGTTGTTTCTTCTCCGCCATCTTGGATCCCGTCTTTCTCTGTTTCACCTCTTCCAAATTTAGTTCTGAGCACCATGTTAGTATGATAAAAAGAATTTGCCTACTTTTTCAAATAGTTTTTGTAGTATTGGGTTTATCTCTTCTCTAAATTTTTGTTAGAATTTACTTGAAAATCCTTCTGGCCCTGGAGACATTAATGGCTTTTTAAATTTCTTTTTCTGAAATGAAGTTATTTAAATATTTTATTTCCTCTTCTATTAATATAGACAATGTATATTTTCATAAACATTTGTCCATTTCAGTAAGATTGTGAAAGTTATGGGCAAACAGTTGGGCAAAATAGCTCCCTATTATTGTTTCTATTTATTTTTCTTTGATGTTGAATTCACCCTTTTCATTTTGGATGCTAATGTGGTTTTCTTGCTTTTAAAAAATATCAGATTAATCAGTTTAATTGATTTTATTGCTCCACCCTATAAAACCAGTCCTCAGTTATATTTATTAGTTCAATAGTCTGCTTCGTTTCAATTTTATTATTTCTTTTCACCACCACATTTCTGAGTTTGCCCTCCCATCCATCAACAACCTCTCTTTTCTTCCTATTTTTCCTTACTACTTTTTTACCTCTCTTCTATCCACCACATTCCTTTTCTTTCCCCTTTCCCCACATATTTCAAATATTGTCAGATATATTTATATACCTAACTGATTATTCTATTCCATCACTGAGCCAATTTGGATGAGAGTAATGTTCACACAATGTTTAATTCCCTTCCTTCTTTCCCTCTACCTTAACAGGTCTTTATGCTTTTCATGTGATGCAATTTACCCTTTTCTACCTTCTCCTTTCCCCTTTTCCCAGTTCAACAATTTTTACCACTTAGATTTCTTTATATCATCTCATAAAAGTCAACTTAAAATATTCATTTAGCTTTAGCTTGCAATATTTAGCTCCACAATCCCTTGATTTGCAAATTTTCTCCCCCTCCACTTTCTTCCCCCTCCCCCACCATGGCACCATGCAATCCGATAAAGGTTCTACACATACCTTAGCATTAAACATTAGTCAAATTGTAAAGAACTATAACTAATGGACTGAACAATGAGACATGCTAATTTTGGAATTTGGTTACAATACTTCTTCTCCTTTTCACTTTGCATTGTCTTTCAAGTGGTGATCAGTGGGTTCTTTCCATAACTATTTTACCCTCTAATTCTAGGACCTCTGAGCAGTTTTCTTTGATAATTCCTTGAAATATACTATTCAGGCTCTTATTTTTTGGCCATGACTTTCAGGTAGTCCAATAACTTTTAAGTTATCTACCCTGAATTATTTTTTTTTTAGTTCACTTGATTTCCCAATGAGGTATTTTAAATATTCTCCTATTTTATAATTCATTTGGTTTTCTTTTATTACTTCTTGATATAAATAAAACTACATCCTGCTAAAAAGCATTCTCTTCCGTGGATTTTTTACCTTCATTTCCATTTGGTCAATTTTATTTTTCAAGGAATTTTTTCCTTCAGTCAATTTTTGTCTGTCTTTTTCAAGCTGTTGACTCTCTACAATACCTCTTAATTCTTTTCCTTATTTTTCTTCTACCTCTCTTATTTGACTTTCAATATTCTTTTCAATCTCTTCCAATAAAGCTTTTTGGGCTTTGGACAGATATATATTTCACTTTGAGTTTTCAGATATAGGTATATTGACAATGTTGTCTTCTGACTTTGTTTTTGACTTTCCATGTCACCACAAAAGTTTTCTATTTTCAGTTTTATTTCCTGCTTTCTTCCTTATAATATTTACCTATTTCTTGGATTTTAATTTTGAGCCGTCCTACTGGAATACTGGGGACATTGCTCTAAGCTCTTTGTGCTTTGCGCCAATGGGCTGGTCATGGGCTTTGTGTACTGCAGCCTCAGTTACTTGCAGCTATATTCTGAAGGGGTATGGCAGTTTACCTGGTGCTGAGCTGAGCTCCTATTGGAGTTGTCTTGTGAATAGTGTGAGGGATAATTTGCAGAGAAGTTTCCCCATTATGAAAAATCAAATCTAGAGTGTCTTCAGCCTCCACTAGCCCTAAGTTGAGAGGTTACCTGACCTTACAGGAATCAGGGACTTAGGGCAATGGAGAACCTTCCCAGTGCCACCTCAGCACAAGATGTGCCAAATAAGGATAAACCTGATTTCCTGGCCTTGCATTAGAAACCCACATAATTCCCTGTCCTTTGTCTCCAAAATAGATTCCCCTGCTTAGGTTGTGGGCCAGCCTCCCTGCCAATGAGAGTACAGGCCAGTTGGAGGGTTAGTTTCCTGCATTAGAATGTTATATGAAGGTAAATAGGCAAAACCACATTCTCATTGAATTTGGTTCAGGGAGAGAATGACATACATACCAGGTGGGACATCTCAACCTACTGCAGAATGGAGGGAAGGGGGAGGAAAGGAGGGATGATGGATGGGAGGGCATCCTTGGGGGGAGGGGAGGTGGGAGGTCCCCACTATGGAATAGGGACAGGATCAAGTGGGGGATGGACTAAGTGGGGGGTGGGATGATGGGGAGGGAATTATAAGCAGCCTTGTACAATATATATATACTATGATAATGTTTTGCATAGCTAGACATGTACAACATGAATTACTTTTCTTCCCAGAGGGAATGGGTGACAAGGGAGGAAGGAAATGGATCTGAAATTCAAGGTCTTAAGATTAAATGTTTAAAATATATATAAATACTATTATTAATACTCTTTTGCTTGTAATTGGGAGATAAGATGTGCAGGCATTGGGACACAAAGATTCACCTTCCTCTAATGGAGAGGACAATTGTCATGTAGGAGAGGATAGGGCAGAGAGCAGATTGGAGGAAGCGATACCTTGTGGGACTGCTGTTCTGGGAGGGTGGGTAGGGGAAAAACAGGCAGGGGGGGATGATTGTAACTCAAAATCTGTTGGAAATGAATGATGTAAAACAGAAGTTAATAAAGTATTTGTTTAAATAAAAAAAAAATAAATCACCTGCCTGTTTATCCAGGGGCTAGAATGGCAAAGTAAACTCTAGCTGCTCCTATCGCTCCTTCATGAAGTAGAAAACCCAAAGATAAGTCTCCCAGTCAGAGAGAAATCCTAAGTTAGTGGAAATAGCCTATGGCTTGGGAGTCCTCCAGAAGCAGTGTAACTGAGGCAGCAAGGAGTCTGAAGACAAGAGGGGGAGGGTTCGACTAAGCCCCACCTCATGTGACCAGCAAAAGCCTTCCAAAGCTGTAGCCCAGGGGTAAAGAGGCAGAAATCTAAAGTGGCCAGACCACCCCTCATCCACTGATTACTCTATGAACATCACCATACACCTCTCGGAGACTCTTGCCTTAGCCTCAAACTAGACATACAAAGGCTACTGCATTCAAAGTAAATAACCAGGCCCTTAGCTCACAGCTGGAGAAATTAGGGAATAAGAAATCAAAATTGGAAGGAAGGAAGCTGAGAAAGACAAAGGGAAGGCAAGAAAATAGATCTGAGCTTATTATGTAGGTAAAGAAAAAACATATACAGATGAAAACTTGGACTCTTTACTCACCCCTGAGACCACAGAAGGAAATATGAACTGGTCTCAAGCCCAAATAGCATCCTTGGAGGAAGATAATAAAGATTTGAAAGACCAAATCATGGAAGCAGTGACCAAATTGTGAAAAAAAAGTTTTACTGAAGAAAACAAATCCTTAAAAAGTAAAATTAGTGAATTGGAGAAAATACCTCCCTAAAAAAGGCCCTTCCTTCAAAAACTAAGTGAAGACTATAATGTGCTAAAAATTTGGATCAATAAAATTGAAACTTGGAACTTATTCAAACAAAACGTGAAGATTGAAAAATTGGAAGAAAGTGTAAGATATTTCCCTGGAATACAACTGACCTAGAGAACAGATCCAGGAGAGATCACTTAAGAATTATTGGTTTAGGGGCAGCTAGGTGCTCAGTGAGTAGAGCGCTGGCCCTGGAGTCAGAAGGACCGGAGTTTGCATCTGGCCTCAGACACTTAACACAAACAAAAACCTAAACGAGGGACCTTGGACAAGTTACTTAACCCCAATTGCCTTCTAAAAAAGAAAAAAAAAAAAAAAGAATTATTGGTCTACCAGAAAGCCATAATGAAAAAAGCAGCCTGGACTAGATCCTCAACAGATAAAATAGTTATGGAAATAATTCACTGGACTCCTCCTGAAAGAGATCCCAAATTGAAAACTCCAAGAAATATAGTCGCCAAATTCCAGAATTACAAGCTTAAGGAAAAAATACTGCAAGCAGCCAAAAAGAAACAATTAAAGTATCACAGAACTACAGTCAGGATCACACAGGATGGAGCAGCTTTTTAACTTAATGACCAGAGGGATTGGAATTTGATATTTCATAGGGCAAGAGAGCTCGGACTACAATGAAGGATTAACTACCCCGCAAAACTGAGCATAATCTTTCAGGCAAGGATATGGTCCTATAATGAAATAATGGACTTCCAGAATTTCCTGATGAAAAAGGCAGAGCTCAATGGAAAATTTAATCTCTAATTACAGTACTCAAGAAAGACATAAAAAGGCAAAAAAGGAAAACACAGGGTCACACATACGTACATGCTCTCATGCACAGTCCTGCACAAATGCACATAACTTGGGATGCAACAAGAGCAAAATGTTCACATCCCTATATGAGGAGCTGATAAGCTTTCTGCTGATAGCAGCATGCATTAAAAACCATAATTCTACAATATGCTGTCTTAAAGAAACAAATATGAAACAAAGGGATACCCACAGGGTAAAGTTAAAGGGCTGGAGCAGAATTTATTATGCCTCATCTAAAGTAAAAAAGAGCAAGGGTAGCAATCCTTATCTCAGATAAAACAAAAGCAAAAATAGATCCAATACAAAGAGATAAGGAAGGAAACTATATATTGCCAAAAGTCACCATCGAGAATGAAGCAATATCATTACTAAACATATTTGCACCAAGTAGTATAGCATCCAAATAACTAGAGGAGAAGTTAAAGGAATTACCAAAAGAAAGAGAATATCAAAACTATACTAGTGGGGGATCTTAATCTTCCCTTCTCTGAACTTGATAAATCTAACCTCAAAACAAGCAAGAAAGAAGTTAAGGAGGCAAATAGAATTTTAGAGAAACTAGATATGATAGATTTCTGTAGAAAACTGAATGGGCATAAAAAGGAATTTATTTTCTTCTTAGTGGTGCATGGCACATACTCAAAATAGATAATGTACTAGGGCATAATAACCTCAAAATTCAGTGCAGAATTTAAAATATATCATTCTCAGATCACGATGCAATAACAATTATATGCAATAAAGGGCCATGGAAAGGTAGACTAAAAACTAATTGGAAATTAAATAGTTTAATCCTAAAGAATGAGTGGGTCAAACAAGAAATTATAGAAACAATCAGTAATTTCATTAAAGAGAAAGATAATAATGAAACAGCATACCAAAATTTGTGGGATGCATTAAAGGCAGGTCTTAGGGGAAGTTTTATATCCCTGAGTGCAAACATCAATAAATTAACGAAACGGAAGGTCAATGAACTAGACATGAAAGGGAAAAAGGTAGAAAAAGAACAAATTGAAAACCTGCAATTTAGTACTAAATTAGAAATATTGAAAGCCAAAGGAGAGATTAACAAAATTGAAATTAAGAAAACTATTGAATTAATAAATAATACTAAGGGTTGGGTTTAGGAAAACAACAACAACAATAAAATCGATAGACCCTTAGTCAATAGGATAAAAAAAAAAGAAAGAAGAAAGCCAAATCATGATTATAAAATGGAAAGGTGTGAATATATAAAATTAAAAGAGCAATTAGGAATTATTTTTCCCAATATTATGCACATAAATTTGACAATATAAGTCAAATGGATGAATATTTACAAAAATACAAGTTGCACATATTAAGTGAAGAGGAAGTAAATTACTTAACCCCATTTCAGAAAAAGACATCAAACAATCCATCAGTGAACTCCCTAGGATATAATCCTCAGGGCCAGATGGGTTACTAGTGAATTCTATCAAACATTTAAAGAACAACTGATTCCAATACTCTACAAACTATTTGGGAAAATTACTGAAGAAGGAGTCCTAGAAAATTATTTCTGTGACGCAAATATGGTACTGATTCCTAAATCAGGAAGAGATAAAATGGAGAAAGAAAATTATAGACCAATTTCCCTCATGAATTTAGATGCAAAAATTTAAATAGAATATTAGCTAAAAGACTACAACAACTTATCCCAAGAATAATACACTTTGATGAAGTAGGATTTATTCCAGGAATGCAAGGATAGTTTAAAACCATCAGTATAATTGATCATATAAACAATAAAAATAGCAAGAACCACATGATTATCTCAATGAAAGGAATCAAATTAGGCAAAGAGACCAAGCTATTACTCTTTTTAGTTGGTATGATGATATACTTAGAGAATCCTAGAGAATCAAGTAAAAAACTACTTGAGACAATAAATAAATTTGTCAAAGTTGCAGGATATAAAATAAACCCACATAAGTCCTCGGCATTCCTGTATATCTCTAATGAAATTGATCAGCAAGAGATAGAAAGAGACATCCCATTTAAAGTCCTTATAGACATTTTATAATACTTGGGAATCTACCTGCCAATAAAAACCCAGGAACAATATTTTCACAACTACAAAACGCTTCTCACCCAAATAAAGTCAGATCCAACTAATTGGAAAAATATCAATTGCTAGTGGCTGGGTCCATCTAATATAATAAAAATGAAACTTTTACCCAAAGCAAATTATATATTTAGTGCCATACCAATCAAATTAGCAAAAACTCTTTTAAAAAGTTAGACAAAAAAGTAATAAAAGTTATTTGGAAGAACAAATGGTCTAGAATATCAAGGGAATTAATGAAAAGAAATGCTTGGGAAGGTGGATTAGGTATATCAGATTTTTATCTGTATTATACAGCAGCAGTCATCAAAACTTCTTTTTACTGGCTGAGGAATAGAGTAGTGGATCAATGTGATAGACTGGGTGCATGAGATAGAGCATTTAATGAGTATAGTAATCCATTGTTTAATAAACCCAAAAACCCTAGTTTTTGGGATAAGAATGCACTGTTTGACAAAAACTGCTGGGACAACTGGAATATAGTATTGCAGAAACTGGGCATAGACCATTATCTAACACCATATACCCAAATGAAGTCTAAATGGGTGCATGATCTAGATATAAAGGTTGATGCTGTAAGCAATCTGGGAAAGCAAGGAATAGTTTGCCTCTCAGATTTGTGGAGAGGGTAAAACTTTAGGAAGAAACAAGAGTTAGAGAGCATTACAAAATGCAAAATATATAATTTTGATTACACTAAATTGAAATGCTTCTGTACAGACAAAGCCAGTGTAACCAAGATCAAGAGTGAGATGGAAGATTGGGAAAGAATTTTTACAACCTATATCTCTGATAAAGGACTAATTTCTAAAATATAAAAAGAATTGAGTCAAATGTATAAGAATAGAAGTCATTCCCCAAATGATAAATGGTCAAAGGATATGAAAAGACAGTTTTCAGAGAATGAAATTATAGATATCAATAAACATATGAAGAAATGCTCTAAATCACTATTGATTAGAGAAATGCAAATCGAAACAACTCTGAGGTACCATATCTCTTCAGTCAGATTGGCTAAGATGACAAAACTGGAAAATAGCAAATAAAGCAGAGGGTGTGGACAAATTGGAACATTAATGCATTTCTGGTGGAGTTATGAACTGATACAGCCATTCTGGAGTGCAATCTGGAATTATGGCCAAAGGGCTATAAAAATAATTTCATACCCTTTGACCCAGCAATACCACTTCTAAGTTTATATTCCAAAGAGATCATAGAAGTGGGAGGAAGACCCATATGTACAAAAATATTCATACCAGCTCTTTTTGTGGTTGCAAAGAACTGGAAATTAAAGGGATGCCCATCAATTTTGGAATGGCTAAATGAGTTGTGGTATATGCATGTAATAGAATACTATTGTGCTATAAGAAATGAGGAGCAGATGCACTTCATATTTACCTAGAGAGGCTTATACACACTGACGCTGAGTTAGAAGAGTAGAACCAGGAGAAATTTGGATACAATCACAGACACAACATATGTGTGAAGACCAACTATGATAGACTGGACTTTTCTTAGCAATGCAGTGATATAAGTCAATCTCAAAATAGTCATGAAGGAAAGACATCCCTACATCCAGAGAAATAATTAGAAAGAAATTCTTCTGTATGCTGATGGAAGCAAACTACTTGATCTTCTTCTTTTCATTATTTGGTTTTATTTCCTCTTTACCATTTTTCATTCCATCTAGTACAATAAGCCTTTGTAACCTGACTAATGTCTAATGTGAAAGTATTTGCAGATCCTGTACTGGACTGTCTGCCATCATGGAGGATGGGAGCGGGAGGGAAGGGACATTTGAAACTCAAGGAACTAAGTATTTGAATTCTTTAAACTAAAAATAAACAAACAAATTAATAAAAAGTCATATAGATTACATTAATATTTGTTACTAAGAATAAGGCTATATTTTTATTCATTTTCTTTTTTTTAAAGCAATAGGGGTTAAGTAACTTGCCCAAGGTTACACAGAAAGTTATTTTTGTGTTGGTGTTAAGTATCTGAAGCCAGAACTGATCCCAGGTCTTCCAGACTTGCAACCCGGCGTGCTTTCTTATTGTGCAACCTAGTTGCCCCTGTTTATGTTCTTATATAATAATACTACTGAGTGAGGGGTACCAATTATCATTCTAATTTGTGCGGCTAAAGTTGTTTTGTATATTGCTTCTGTTCAAAAAATAATAATAATGATTATAAGTACTAATACCTAGGAATGTAAAAGACAATGATTTGGGCATAGTTTTTGCTTTTTGTTGGAGGGCAATTGGGGTTATATGTATACATACAAACATACACATTTTCATGTATCACAAAATAGAAAATTTGGTATATTATATTGTGTTTCCTTCAAATAAATTCCCATAGCAAACAGAGGGAAGTGGAAGTGGTAATATATATATATATATATATATATATATTTAAGCAATTGAGGTTAAGTAATTTGCTCCAGGTTACACGGCTAGTCATTATTTGTGTGTGGGTGCTCATTTTCTGAGGCCGGATTCGATCTCGGGTCATCCCAACTCCGAGGCCGGCGCTCTTACACACTGCGCCACCTAGCCGCCCCTTTTAGGGCAATTGGGGTTAAGTAACTTGCCCAAGGTCACACGGCTAGGTTTTTGTTTGTGTTGGTTAAGTGTCTGAGGCCAGATCTGAACTCAAGTCCTTCTGACTCCAGGGCCAGCGCTCTATGCACTGCGCCACCTAGCCGCCGCAAGGTAATATATTTTTAATAAAATAATCTATGGATGGGAAGGTTGTGTCTTATAATATACTGTAGAGAGCTGGAGGCAGAGTGGCAGTTACTGGAAATCAAGGATAGTATGTGCTATAAACATTTAGTATCATACAGAAAGACAGAAATAACAAAGCTGTGAAACTGGTCAGATGAGTGATGTCATATTTTCTCATGGTGATATTGCTTGCCAATAAAATCAAAGTAGATTGGCTAGAGAATATATATTTTGATTTGCGCTTGTAATCAATTAAATAATCAGCATTTATTAAATTCCTGTGTTATACCAGGGACTATACTAGATGCTAAAGATGCAAAAAGAAGCCAATTCTCACCTTCAAGGGATTGGTATTTGATATGGGGGGTAGCATAGGAATGTGTACATATATACTTTATTGGCCCATTCCTAGAGGCCCTCACTTTCTCCTTTTCTAATAAGGGGTCACATTTAGCTTTTAGGCTTATATACATAGCAGATTTGATTCTGGGGTAGCTGGGCTGCTAACCAGGGGATTTAAGATCTGTTACATTCTTAACACCAGGGCTCAAGTGGTAAAAAGTCCTTTCATTTTTACAGTATAACTGGAGACGTTAATATAAAGGGACTGCAAGTACAGCGTGAATATAGTAAATGAATCAATTAATGAATCAGTGAAGTATTTATTAAGTTCCTACTGTATCAAATCACTATATTAGATATTGAGGATTAAAACCAAAATCACAATCTTTCCTTTCAAGAAGCTCACATTCTAATTCCAATAACATTTATTTTTTCATAAAACCAGCTCTTAATTTTATTTATTAATTCAATAGTTTTGTTGTTTGTTTGTCTGTGTTTTTTTTCCTACTCTACAGAATTTATTGGGTTGATAACTGGACGAGTCACACGTGTACAAAACGGAGCTCACATTATCCCAAAGCAGGGGGAGTGGGGAGGGGCAGGAGGCAGCTATTGGCCTTTCAGGGAGGTGCAGAGGCTGGGGCTATGGCATTCCAGGCCATCCCCCCACCCCTAGGAGAGGGTGAGAGGCTTGGCCACCCAAGAGACCCTGGCCTGGCTTTGGTCAAAAAACTCTAACAGCCTAGTTCGGGGCTGGGACGGACAAAATGAGGGGTGGGGAGCCTCAGCGGACACGGGGCTGCTCTGTTCACCCCCTTCTGGTAGGGTCGGCCCAGACCTAGGCTAGGGACTTTTGCAGGGGGTGGGGAGATGTGGGGCAGGCAGCCCAGCCTGGCTCTCCCCCCACCCAGGGGACACCCAGCTTGGTGAAAGTTTGAGACCTGGCTGGTCAGCTAGCAGTGGGTTTCATAGATGCCACCTCGGCCAATGTAGCACACCCATTTGATGACATTGTGGCCGTTGTACTTCAGCTTGGGTTCAAACACCTTTATTTATCGCACCTTCAGGACAGAGGGTGCAAATGGTAGCTCAAAGTTCATGGAGATAAGAGGCCGGGCCAACTTTTTCTTGTTGTTGGTTGGTAGCAGTTCAATCTCCCCACTGATCGGTGATTCCTTCATTCCTGCGATGAGCTTGATATTCCGCAATATGGTGTTCTCACTGGCTTTTCCCTTCATGCAGATCACTTGAACCCCACTTCTGTTTAGTGGTGTTGGGAACCGGACCTCAATTTTCTGGGCCCTCAAGGAAGATTTGAAGTTGGACTTAATGAAAACGTTGACTTCCAGTTTGGTCCGTCCCACCTCCCACACCAAGGGATTCACTCGGAAGGGAAGGATAATGTCCTTGGTGGTCTGGTACCTCATAAGATCAAACTCTCCATCAGGGGGAATGAAGCTGATGCTTCCTTCAGAGTCAAATTTACTGATCCTCACACACTGGTGGAAGGTTCAGTCATCTATGGTGATGCACTGGTTCCTGCTCTTGGCCTTCTCATCGGCTGTGTCCTTGCCCTGCTTCTCAATAACAATCTTATCATTCATCCCAAACTTGCTCTCGGGCATGCCGCTAGGATAGCTCTTCATCACAACCCGGCCAGACACAGGAGCACTAGGCACCTGCCCTTGAGGAGACATCAGCAGGTTGACACTCTCAAGCACATTCAGAAAGAGCTCATTCCGATGATGTTTGATGTCCCAAAGCTGCCAAACTAAATGCCGGGTCACCTGTCTTGTGATCTGAGACTGTTCTTCCTTTTTCTGATGCTAGCTCTTAATGCCCTGCTGAGTTATGAACGTTTTCAGAGTTCGTGTCTCGCAGTACAGTGGTAGTCGAAGTCCAGGATCTAGTCCAGCAGCTCGTAGATGAGCACAAAGTCGTTCTTGATATTTTCCTCGCTGATCTTGCCAAAGTAGGCAGCCATAATTTCACACATCTTATACAGGGAATCGAAGACATTGGCGGTGTTGACATTTTGCTTGGTGAGGGCTACCAGCCAGATGTTAGAAAGCTTGACATGGAAGAAGCTGGTTCGGGCAATGTTGGTGACAGAAGAGCACACCTGCTGCCGGGCATGAATCACTTTGACTCAGAATGCGTCCACAGCATTCTGCCCGATGTCATCTCCATAACCCCGGGAGATAAGCACTAGATATAACCCTGTGGTTGTAGATGAAAAGCCCCCCGATCATGGTGACCACTCAGTCCCCTCTGCCTATGGCTCTGAAAACAGACCAGATGTTTTATATATATATATATATAAAAGAGTGCTAAACATTAATAATATGTAATAATTATTTGACAGAAAAACTTTCAAAAGCAACAACGGTAACTTGTAATGATATATATATATTCTCCCAGGGAACTGATACTTGAAACATTTTATGATGCATCTTGTGATATTTCTATATAGGTATTTTATGTTTCACCTCTTTAAATATATAAGCAGATAACTGTTTTTTGTAAACCCAATTGAGATTTGACCTTTTCTTAATTCAATTGTCAGTCTATTCAGTTAAGTAATTAGCTCTGCAAAAGATGGCGGAGTAGAAACAGCTCATCGAAGCCACTCTGCCCCCAGATACCCCCCTAACGATGTAAAAGGGGACTCTGAACAACTTCTGGAGCCCCAGAACCCACAGAACGACACAGAGAAGCTAAACTCCCGCTGAGGACAGCCCAGCAGCCCTACAGGAAGGACCAGCTCAGGGGTCTGGGACCTGGCAGCCTGCAGCGGGCAGAGCACAGGAGCAGAGCCGAGCCCAGGTCCGCATGAACTGAGGTTTTAGCCCCAGGGCGGCAGGGCCAGCAGCCAGCTGGAGGAACCCCAGAACACCAGGAGCTGTGGCGACTACAGAATTATCAACATAGACTTGCCTAGGACAAAGTAAGAGGTTAGTGTCCTTTGGACTTTGAGACTGGTATTAGGGAATGCGTCGGCTCCCTCCCCTGGGGGCTAGAAGCCACTGAGGACGAACGCCATTTTGTAGTTTTCAGAGGCAGCTCCCACTCCCAGCCTGCAAATTTGTAGGGAAATCCAGCGATCAGTCTTGGGGGGTAATCACTCTTGCTTTAACCTCCCTGGATCTGGATTGTGATCTAGGGTGGAAGTCGTGGGTGGGTTTACAGCTTTACAGAAACGGAAGTTGCCCCCCACACGTTCGGGACGAAAATTCCTCTAGCTGGCCTTAAAGCCATAGTGTGGCAACAAGCCCCAAAGTCAAGTAATTAAGCGGCAACATGCCTAGGCAAAGGAAACAGAAAAATGCAACCCTAGACTCCTATTTTTGGGGCATAGAGCGGGAAAAGGACTGTGAGGTCAGAAGTCCTGCTCCAAAAGCCCCAGGGGAAAACAAGAGCAGGTTGCAGGCCATAGAGGACCTTAAGAAGGACTTTAAAAATCAAATAAGAGAAGTGGAGGAAAAATTGGAAAGAGAAATGAGAAGGGTGCAGGAAAAGTATGAAATGAGGGTCAACAGCCTGACTGAGGAAAACAACACCTTAAAAAATAGACTAACTCAAATGGCAAAGGAGGCCCAAAAGGGCAATGAGGAGAAGAATGCCTTAAAAAGTCGAATTTTCCAGATGGAAAAACAATCTCAGAAGTACACTGAGGAGATTCATTCCTTCAGAGTTAGACTGGAGCAAATGGAAGCTAATGACTTTATGAGAAATCAAGATGCTATTAAGCAGATCCAAACAAATGAAACATTAGAAGGCAATGTGAAATATCTCATGGGAAAAACCACTGACCTGGAAAATAGATCCAGGAGAGATAATTTAAAAATTATTGGACTACCTGAAAGCCATGATCAAAGAAAGAACCTAGAAATCACCCTTTAAGAAATTCTCAAGGAAAACTGCCCTGATGTTTTAGACCCAGAGGGCAAAATAGAGGTTGAAAGAATCCACAGATCACCTCCTGAAAAAGATCCCCAAAAGAAAACTCCCAGGAATATTATAGCCAGGTTCAGAATCCCCAGATCAAGGAGAAAATACTACAAGCAGCCAGGAAGAAACAATTTCAGTATTGTGGAAACACAATCAGAATAGCACAGGACCTGGCAGCTTCTACACTGCGCGAATGAAGAGCATGGAATATGATATTCCAGAGGGCAAAAGAACTGGGAATGAACCCAAGGGTCACCTACCCAGCAAAACTGAGTATTTTGTTTCAGGGGAAAATATGGTGATTCAGTGGAATAGAGGACTTTCAAGCATTCTTGAGGAAAAAACCAGAATTGAATAGAAAATTTGACACCCAGACACAAGAAGGAGGAGATGCCTGAGAAGGTAATCAGGGAAAAGAAATCAAAAGGAACTTATCAAAGTTGAACTATTTACATTCCTATATGGAAAAGCAATAACTGGGACTGATGATATCTTTCTCACTATGAAAATAATGGAAGAAGGGGGTGTGGTCATATGAATACATATGTGAATGTGTGTGTATATGGTTACAGTTATATATGGATAGAGGGCATAAGTTGAATTTGTTGGGAAGGGAGAATACTCAAGGGATGAAGCTATGAGGTGAGAGAGGAAAGTGGCAAGAGGTAATGTGGAGAGACAGGGTAGTGTAAACTATCACATGCAGAAGAAGCAAGGGGAAGCGGTTGCAAAAGAGGGGGAGAATAAGGAAGGCTAAAAAGGCAAAACCACATTCACATTGAATTTGGTTCAGGGAGAAAATGACATACAAACCAAATGGGATATCTCAACCTGCAGCAGGATAGGGGGAAGGGGGATGGGAGGAGGGATGATGGATGGGAGGGCATCCTTGGGGTGAGGGGAGGTTGGAAGTACCCACTATAAAAGAGGGACTGGATCATGTAGGGAATGGACCAGGTGGGGGGTGGGATGAGTGGGAGGGAATTATGAGCAGCCTTGTACAATATATCTACTATGATAATGTTTTACATAGCTAGACATGTACAACATATACTGAATTACTTATCTCCCAAGAGGGAATGGGTGACAAGGGAGGAAGGAAATGGATCTGAAATTTGAGGTCGTAACATTAAATGTTTCAAATATATATAAATACTATTTTTAATACTCTTTTGCTTGTAATCGGGAGATAAGATGTGTAGGCATTGGGATGCAAAGACTCACCTTCCTCTAATGGAAAAGTCGATGGGGGTATGGGAGAAGGTATGGGAGAGAGCATATTGGAGGAAGCGATATCTTGTGGGATTACTATTCTGGGAGGTTCGGTAGGGGAATAATGGGGGGAAAATGATTGTAACTCAAAATCTGGTGGAAATGAATGATGTAAAACTGAAGTTAATAAAGCATTTGTTTAAAAAAAAAAAAGAAATTACCTCTGCAATCAGCTGACTCTGATCAGGGATGAGGATATCTCTACCTTTTAAGCTCACAAGTCAACCTCCACAGCTAGAACTTTTCATCTTGAGATAGCTACATGCTCACCTATAATTATGAATGAAATAAAATGGAAGCTACATGTAGGGGCCCAAGGTATGAGATAATGTTTTTCTATGCCCACATAGAAGACAAGAACCTTTGATCAAGTTTAACTCTACCAGGGAAGGCTGGGAGACTTCTGTTATACTCAGGCAGAGAGAAAGAGATGAAAGCAGTGAGAAAAAACACACATTGCCCTTTTTAAGGTATATTTTATGAGAGTGTCTTCCTATTAAATATGCAATAACAAGATATCTTCAGCATCCCAAAGGGTCAAAGGTTTTCAGTGCAGAACTATTTCTTAGAAATTGCCAGTACATAGAATCAGGAGTCGTAAAAATATTCTTCATTTCAACGAAGGTGAAAAATAAATCAATCCAAAATATATACAAAGTAATACTGGAATAAACATTAAAACCTGGGGAGATAAGGAAGGAACTCATGTCAGTGCTTGAGACGAGCTTTGAAGGCAATTATATATTCTGATATGTAGAAAATAATAGGACTTCTTCTCCTAGCATTCCAATTCATTGAGGACACCCCATACTAAGGAATGGAAATGGGACAGATGATATCTTGAAGAGGAAAACTGAAAAATATATATATATATACATTTATTATATTATATTTGTTATATAATAATAGTTTATATTATTATGTTATATATATATATATGTGTGTATATATATATATATATATATATATATATATATATATATATATATATATATATATATATATATATATATATATATATATTTGTATATATAGCCAGTTAGGGGTCATTGTACAGTTGTTTCCACTAGTTGCAAACGCTTTGTCACTGTATGATTTTTGTTTTGGCAATTATGCTGGAGTGGCTTGCAATTTCTTTCTCCAGATAAATTTGCAGATGAGGAAACCAAGACAAACATATTTAAGTGCATTGCCCAGGGTTACCCAGCTAGTGTCTGAGATCAAATTTGATCTCCAGAACATGTGTCTTCCTTACTGTAGGGCTTGCACTCTATCCACTGCACTACCTCACAGATTCATGCAATTTAGGTTAGCTGGAAGCAGATGGAAATAGTCTTTTGTCATAAAATATAGTTTTCTGCTTTAGCTGTTTTCAAGAGTTGATTCCTTAAAGTTGAGATTTGTTTCTTTTGTTCATACATTTTATTTGTGCTTTATGTCATAATTATTTCTTTTTATTTCCAAATGTTTTATTAACTTCTGGTTTAGATCATTCATTTCAGCCATATTTTGTGTTACAATTTTTTCCCCTAAGCACTACCCCAGAATAGCAGTCCCACAAGATATCCCCTCATGCAATCTGCTCTCTCCCATATCTTCTCCCATACCCCCTTCGATTTACCATTAGGGCAAGGTGAATTTCTGTGCCCCAGTGCCTGAACATCTTATATCCCAATTGCATGTAAAATAGTATTAATAATAGTATTTATATATATATATTTGAAACATTTAATTTTAAAACTTCAAATTCCAGATCCATTCCCTTCGTCCCTTGTCACCCACTCCTGCTGGGAAGATAAGCAATTCAGTATATGTTGTACATGTATGGCTATGTAAAACATTACTATAGTAGATATATTATAAAAGACTGACTATATTTCCCTCCCACCCATCCCACCCCTTACCTGGTCCATTCCCTATTTTGATCCTGTCCCTCTTCAAAAGTGTTTGCCTCCAAACTCCCTTCCCCCCAGCATGCCCTCCCCTCTGTCATCCATCCTCCCATCCCCCTCCCCTCTACTCTCCTTCAGGGTGAGATGTCCCATTTAGTATATATCATAATTTTTTTCTTAATATATCTTTCATCTCTATCCATGAGCTGTCACCTCAACAACAAAAAATGGAGGTGGTGTAGATAAAAGCAATTAAATAAAAAAGAAATGAACATATTTGTCATATATGGCAGTATATGAAATATTCCACACCACTGGTACTCCACTTCTGCAATGAAGGGAATGATAGAATGCATACTGCTAGGATCATGATCATTATTTTATTTGTTAATAACATGTTTCTAATACATGACAGTTCATATTTTAGGCATTCAATTAAATCCAAAGGATACATGATAAGTTATGTTGAGATAGGCTTGACTGAGAGAAAATTTTGACGGAAATTTTACACTGCATGGCCTTTTAAGTTGAAACTATGGATTTGAACATAGAATAATCATTTATGCAATTTTGAAACTTTCATAACTTCCTATACCTTTAAAGTGTATGGTGGTGTATTATTTTAGAAATCATATCTTAATCAAAGTGTCTAGAAAAGGGGAAAAAAGAATGTCCTCAGTGGGGAACTACTGAATGGGCACATATGGCATCTGTACTCCCCCGGATTAATTAGCCAGTAGCAGTGAATTGAGTTGGTTGAGTAGCAGCGATTTCTGGGGTGGGTACAGTTCAATCACCCTGAAACTTGTGCTTTGTCACTACCTTCTCAGCTGTGGCTGTCTCTTCCTTTTTCAATCTCCTCTGGATTCCTGTAGAAGTAAGGGTCATAACCTCCTATGGGTGTTCCCGGGAGATGGTACAATGAATCCACAAGACTTCATGGCGCAGAATGCACCACATCAGACCCACTGATTGAGCTTCCTTGTTGCTATATGGAATGGCAATGTCCACATAGCCAAGCAGGGAGTCTGTGTTGCACAGTGCAATGGTGGGTAACTTAACATATCATGCTTCAGTCCGAGGCTGGAGACCTGCCTGAGGTTCAGTGACCATCAAGAGGTGAGGCTCCCTGAAAGCTTCCTGAATCTGGTTAGTGAAGGTGGTGGGAGTGAAATATCCAGCAATAGGTATGGCTCTAGTGGCAACAGCAAATTTCAGAATAGTTCGATGTCCACTGTTCCTGGATAAGATGACATTAGCTAGCATCGACTGACTTTTCAACAAGAACAATGGCACAAGGTGCCAGCAGAAGTTTTTCCTAAGTTCTCCTCAAATTAATGATGTTGATGCCATCACTCTTTCTTTTGTAGATATGCTGTTCCATCTGGAAGTCCAAATTGGTGCCACCCAATTTGGTTCCTGTAGCTAGGAATTTGAGGAAATACTTCTTCTTCATCTGCAAGACATCTAGGGCTCCGGACATTGTGAAAATTTCCCTTTAAAGTTATGGTGGAACCCAAGAACAACACAGGATGGAACCCTCTTCTAAGCAGTGAGGAAATACTAGGTTTGTCTCAATCTTCCTTGCAACCATAGCAGATTTTAATATGCAGGCTCCTTTTTGTAGTCGTTTACTTATTTTTGTAACATTTCTTGACTTTGACCTTTTTGTTAAATTCGGTTCTGTTAAATTTTTTAAACTGGATGAGTGCCCCTGTCCTGAGTTTTAAGATTTTTCACTCTTCTGGTTTTGCAACTACACCAGGTGTTATGTAAGTTTTCATTATTTTCAAGGTGACTTGATCGGGGCAAAATTGTGTTCACTACTTTTCTGCTTGATGTTCTGGTCCTTACCTTGAAAGAGTCCTTCTTTCTTTGCAGCCACAAGTGCTAACACTGCTCTCCCTCTATAATTTTGGCCAGAGTTCCTCCTCCCTTTTGAAGGACCACAAGTGCTTTTTGTGCACTGAAACAGAAGCCCATAAGTGCATATGGACAAATAGTCCTCAGTCCTATGCCCAATCATAGAACAGAGATCCCTTTGTAATCTATTTTCAACTTGTTGTTTAGCTCCCCTACTGTCTTTGGTTTGAGAGATGCTGAGGGTTTTGGTGCTGCTGTCACAGCTACCTCCTAGGCCCAAAGGTAGTATTTTGCCCATGTTCACCCCTTACTGTACCAGATATTGTTGTCATAGACCTCTTATTCCTACCTCCAAAGTTGTCTCAAACAAGAAAAAAGATTCACCTCATTCCTTTTTTTGCCCATGAAAATGAAAGTTTAGAATTTGATTTGAGGCACTACTTCATTTTTTCTTAACAAAATGTTGTGAAAGCTCAGATGAAGGGCTTCCCCTGCTCTGCCATCTTGGTACCATACTGAATTATCTTTATCATTGTTTATTTGTTAGGCCACAACTTTTCCACACTTAATATGGTTGCTTTTATTGCCTTAGTCATATTTGTTTTCAATACTTAGGAGATTAATGTGTTCCAGGGATTTTACAATTAAAACACCACAATCAAATATTATTACTAGAAATATAGGTCTCTGTGTATGAAAAAAAATGTTTAGAATCACTAAAGGAATTCTGTAATATCCCCAATTCAATTCATATAATAACTCTATTTTGTTTTTCTATTTAATACTTCTGAGCCTAATGCATTATCCATCTCCACTATTTCTTTAATTCATTGCAAATTAGGTTATATCATATATGAATATTTTAGAGAATAATATTATATACAATATACATATTACAGTATTTAATATGCATTATATGTGTGCATCCATATAAAGACACATCAGCTCCATATATTTATTATTCATGCTCTTTACATACCAACCCCATAGATGTTTAGGTAAAACTTGAATGTTTGTAGTCTATTTCCATAATATTCATTATATGTCTAATGTTCTGTCCACATCTAGCATTACGCCATCCATAAAGTGGATGATGTATAATACCTCACCATTCTATTGGAAATCTCTCTTGAACTTAGAATCTATTGTATCTTGATTGTGAAAGTGACAAACACTGCTGGTATGGGTAACTTAAATCAAGTCAATTGATAACAATAAGTGTTTTTAAGAACTTACTGTAGTGAAAACACTGGGTTATGTGCTATGGACTAAGAATATAAGAGGGAAAAACAAAATCTTTAAAAATTTTGTCCTCATAAAGGATACAATCTAATTTTAATACAATGTATTAATGGGAACTATAAAGTGAGAAAATTAGGATATTCTCACATGAGAGTATGGTAAAAAAGGTTAGAGAAAGAAGACAGAGTCTCTGGGACAATGGGAAAAGGTAGCAGTTGAGAAAGTGGGAGAAGAAATTAGAAGCATGGCAGAAAAGTCTTGATGGTGAAATGTGTCTATTGCACATGTTAGCTCCTTCAAATATTACTCACATAGTATTTAAAATGAACGAATCATTGAGCAATATTACCTCAGTTATCATTCAAAGGCTCTTGATTAATTTTGTTATTAACTTTTTTATTGGACAAGAATGTGCAAGACTTCTCTTTGCTCTACAAGTATTTTAATGGTCAATAAGCCCAGTTGCATTCTTAAGTTATATTAGACGTTTCAATAAATTGTTTGATGAGCAAGATATTGACTACTAGTATAACATCATTTGCAATACTCTGTCCCTACTAACATTCACAAGGTGGAATTAATATATGAGATAAGCAACCTACATTCAAAAGGTAATATCATAAAAAGGGCAAAATGTCACATCTTTCAGAACAGTGTCTCTAGATAGAAATCATTATTTAAAAAAAGAGATAAGAAATCATAAAAGAAAAAATGGATATGTTTGTTATACAAAATATAACTATTTTGCATAAGTAAATACAAAGATCATGTTAAAATGATTAACAAATTTGCGTGTATACATATATTTTTTTAAACATTTGATTTTAAAATTTTGAATTCCAGATTCTTTCCCTTCCTCATCACCAACGTTGGGAAAATAAGCAATACAATATAGGTTGTACATGTGAAGCTATGCAGAACATTTCCATAGTGGATATATTGTGAAAGACTGCCTGCATTTCCCTTAATCCTATCCCAATCCCAACTTGTTCTGTTCTCTATTTTGATCCAGTCGCTTTGCAAAAGTTTGTTCTCCAACTTCTGTACCCCCAAACTGCCCTCCCCTCCATCATCCACCCTTTAATCCTCTTCCTCCCTACTCTCATGTAGGGTGAGATAGCATATTTAGTGTTCATATCATTCCATCCCTAAGTCAAATTCAATGACAGTGAGGTTGACTCAGTCTCTTTTGCCTTCCTCGTGTTCCCATCAAATGTAACAGTTTTCCCATACCTCTTCTCAATGAGATAATTTACCGCATTCTATCTCTCTCCATTTCCTATCATTATATTCCTCTATCACCTCTTAATTTCACCTTTTAAGTATCATTCCTTCCAATTCAATTGGTCCTGTGCCTTTGCTCTATGTATACTTGTGCACATACACACACTCACATATGAATTCATAGGCCCATATAAACTCCTATATAGACATATATGCAAGTAAATATATGTATATATATCTATATATCTATATAGATATATATATATCTATATATAGATATATATACACACACACACACACACACACTCACACACACGTGTGTGTGTATGTATATATAAACACATTTATTTTCCCTTCAATTATTCTCATACTTAGAAAAGTTTCATCAGTTACAATTATCTTTAATTCGTGTAGGAATGTAAATAGTTCAAGTTGGATAAGTACCTTTTGATTTCTTTTCCCTGATTATCTTCTCAGGCATCTCTTGCTTCTTGTGTCTGGAGGTCAAATTTTCTATTCAACTCTGCTTTTTTCCTCAAGAATGCTTGAGAGTCCTCTATTCCACTGAATGACCATATTTTCCCCTGAAACAAAACATTCAGTTTTGATGGGTAGGTGACCATTGGCTGCAATCCCAGCTCTTTTGCCCCCTGGAATATCATATTCCATGTTCTTCTATCCCTAAGTGTAGAAGCTGCCAGGTCTTGTGCTATTCTGATTGTTTTTCCACATTATTGAAATTGTTTCTTCCTGGCTGCTTCTAGTATTTTCTCCTTAATCTGGGAATTCTGGAACCTGGCTATAAAATTCCCAGGAGTTTTCTTTTTGGGATCTTTTTCTGGAGGTGATCTGTGGATTCTTTCAACCTCTATTTTGCCCTCTTGGTCTAAAACATCAGGGCAATTTCCCTTGAGATTTTCTTGAAGGGTGATTTCTAGGTTCTTTATTTGATCATGGCTTTTGGGCAGTCCAATAATTTTTTAAATTGTCTCTCCTGGATCTATTTTCCAGGTCAGTGGTTTTTCCCATGAGATATTTCACTTTGCCTTCTAGTCTTTCATTTATTTGGATTTAACAGCATCTTGATTTCTCAAAATGTCATTAGCTTCCATTTGCTCCAGTCTAACTCTGAAGGATGAATCTACTCAGTGAGGAGAAATTTTAAAATTATTTTTCCATCTGGCAAATTTGGCTTTTTATGACATTCTTCTCCTCATTTCACTTTTGTGCCTCCTTTTGCATCTGAATTAGTCTATTTTTAGGGTGTTATTTTCCTCAGTCAGGTGGCTGACTCTCATTCCATTCTTTTCCTGCATCCTTCTCATTTCTCTTCCCAGTTTTTCCTCCACTTCTCTTATCTGCTTGTTAAAGTCCTCTATGGCCTGTAACCCGCTCATATTTTCCTTTGGGCTATTGGAGCAGGATTTCTGACCTCTTCCTTTTCCATACTTTGATCCTCTTTGCCCCCCAAATAGGAGTCTAATGTTGCATTTTTCTTTTTATTTTCTTTCCTTTGCCTAGGCAATTTGCCGCTTAATTACTTAACTTTTGGGCTTATTGCCACAGTAAGGCTCTGCCACAAGACAGGGGAGCTTCCATCCTTAATGTTGGGGTCTTCACAACTTCTGGTTCAGGCAAGTCGGCTACCCGCCCTGGCCTCCCCCCAGATCACAATCCAGATCCATGCAGGTTAAAGCAAGATCGATTAACCTCCAATACTGATTGCTGGATCTCCATACAGTTAGAAGGTCAGAAGCTGAAGCTGCAAAATGGCGAGTGTGCCACTGCTCCTCAGCTGCTTTTAGCCCCCAGGGGAGTAAGCCAACCCGTTCCCCAATTATGGGTCCCAAATTCCATAGGGCACTAACAACTTACTTTTTCCTAGGCATGTCTTTGTTGATAATTCTGGAATTGCCACAGCTACTGGTGTTCTGGGGTCCCTCCAGCTGGCAGCTGGTCCAGCTGCCCTGGAGGTAAAACCTCTGCTCACAGTGACCTGGGCTGAGCTCTCGGCTCGCTGGGCTACTGGCTCCCAGAGAGCTGCACTGGCCCTCCCTGCAGGGCTGCTGGCTCTCCCTGCAGGGCTGGTGGTCTGTCCTCAGCGGGATGTTAGCTTCTCTGTGTTGTCCTGTGGGTGCTGGGGCTCCAGAAGTTGTTCAGAGGCCCCTTTTTACATGCTTTGGGAGAGATCTGGTATGAGAGCACCTTGGAAATGCTGTTTCTACTCCCCCATCTTGGCTCTGCTCCCAATTCTGGTTTTTTCATTATGAATGCTTAAACATCCTCTATTCTACTGAATAGCCATATTTTCCCCTGAAACATAGTATTCAGTTTTGCTGAATAGGTATTCTTTGTTTTAATCCCAGCTCCTTTCACCTCTGGAATATCATATTCCATGCCGTTTGATCCTTCAGTGCAGAAGCACTCAGATCCAGAGTTATCCTTATTGTGTTTCTTCCTTTGCTTGTAATATTTTCTGCAGGATCTGGAAACTCTGGAACCTGGTGATTATATTTCTAAGAGTTTTCTTTTAGGGATATTCTCCAGGAAGTGATTGGTGGATTCTTTGTACCTCTATTTTTCCCTTTTGTTCTAAAACATCAAGGCAATTTTCCTTGAGAATTTTTGGAGGATATTTTCTAGGTTCTTTTTTATCATGGCTTTCAGGTAGTCCAGTAATTTTTAAATTATCTCTCCTGGATATATTTTCCAAGTCAGTGGTTTTTCACATGAGATATTTCACATTGCCTTCTATTCTTTCATTTATTTGGATCTGTTTAACAGCATCTTGATTTCTCATAAAGTCACTAGCTTCCATTTGCTCCAGTCTAACTCTGAAGGAATGAATCTCCTCATTGAGCTTTTGAGATTCTTTTTCCACTGGCAAATTCGACTTTTTAAGGCATTCTTCTCCTCATTGCCCTTTTTAGCCTCCTTTGCCATTTGAATTAATCTATTTTTAAGTTGTTGTTTTCCTCAGTCTGTCTGTAGACTGTCATTTCATACTTTTCCTGCATCCTTCTCATTTCTCTTCCCACTTTTTCTTCCACTTCTCTTATTAAAAAAAAATCCTTCTTAAGGTCCTCTATGGCCTGTAACCTGCTCATATTTTCCTTTGGGGCTTTTGAAGCAGGAATTCTTACCCGACAGCCCTCCTACTGTTCTACTCTTCAAGCATCTTTGCTCCCTAAGCTGGAGTCTAGTGTTGCATTTTTCTATTTATTCTGTTTCCTTTGCCTAGCCATGTTGCCAATTAATTACTTGATTTTGGGGCTTGTTGCCATAGTGGTACTCTGCCACCAGACAAGGGAGCTTCCATCCCAAATGTTAGGGAGGTTAATCACACTTGCTTTAAGCTGCATCGATCTGGATTGTGATCTGGGTGGAGGTAGCCAACTTGAGTGAACCAGAAGTTCTGAAAACTCCAACGTTCAGGATGGAAGCTCCCCTGTCTGGTGGCAGAGCCCTACTTTGGCAACAAGCAGAAAAGTTAAGTAATTAAGTGGCAACATGCCTAGACAAATTAGATTCACAACTTCTGGAGGTATTAGTTGCATGGCCTCTTTGAAGTCTCCAAACGTTCTGGCAAGCTGGATACCCACCCTATGAACCACCTCCCCAGACTTCAATCCAGATCCAGGGAGTTTAAAGCAAGTGCGATTACCCCCCTCCCCTCAAGGCTGATTGGATCTCCCTACAGTTCACAGTCCAGGAGCTGAAGCTGCCACTGAAGCTGCAAAATGGCCTCTGTGCTGCATCTCCTCAGCCACTTCTTGCCCTCAGGGGAAGAAGCTGACAGGTATCCCACATACTGGTCCCATAGGGAAGTACCCACTCTCTTTGGCCTAGGCATATCTGTGTTGATAATTCCGGAATCACCACAGCTGCTGGTGTTCTGGCATCCCTCCAGCTGGCTGCTGCCCCAGCAGCCCTGGGACTAAAGCCTCACAGTGTCCTGGGCTCCTGACAGCTCCCGGAGGGCTGAGCTGTCAGCTCCCAGTGAGTTGTGCTGGCTGCTCCCTGCAAGGCTGCTGGGCTGTTCTCAGTGGAAGGTTAGCTTCTCTGTGTCATTCTCGGGGTCCTGGAGCTCCAAAAGTTGTTCAGAGACCCCTTTTACATGGTTTGGAAGTGGTGTGGCAGAGAGCACCTTGGAAGTGCTGTTTCAACTCCATCATCTTGCCCCCCCACACACTCCAGTTTAGGATGTTATAACCAAGCTGCAAGTGAGACATAGATGCTTGTAAGGGAACAAGGATTAGAAAATATATGAAACTACATAAGTCAACAAGGACATAAAAAATAGAGATATGGTAAATGTACAAGGACAGTAAATATTTGTACATGTATACCTAAGAGACAATTATCTTTGAATTCCTTAAATAAACCCTGCCTCTGTTCAATAAATCAGGGAATTCCATAACACATCTTGACTAGCTATCATCCATCATTCCACATTTCCTTTTTTTTGTTTTTAAATAGAAAATTTCTTAGGAAACAGATGGATAAGAAATATACCTAGCAATTCAGAAAAAGTTCATTAAAACTGACTGACAATAACACAATATGATAATAATGAATTTACTGAAGACAGTAAGAAAATATAATGAAAAGACCTAATTTGTAATTAAATAATATAAAATTTAAACAAAAATTTTGTCACACCCTAAACAACTGAAAAAAATTCCATGTATACTGATAAGATAGCATATTAAAATTGATAGAATACAGCTGAAACATTTTTCTTTTTTTCTCTTTTTTGTCTTTATTAATTTGGTTGTTTACTTTGATATTTTTATTTTTCGATTTCGTTGTTTACTTTGTGTTTATAAGATTCAGTTCCCCAGTGCTTTGACTTCCAAAATTTCTCCCCCTCTGTCCCCTCTCCCCTCCCCCACCCCCTCCTGCCATGGTGGCATACAGTCAGGTATAGGATCAGCAGATACTTTCACAGTAGACATTGGTCAGTTTGAAAACAAAATGATTGTAGCAGATGGAATGGACATTGGGAAATAGGAAACCAAACCAACAGGAAAGAGAAAGAGAGGAGGAAATTTGCTTCAATCTGCATTCAAACCCTGTTCTTTCTGGTTCTTTCTCTGAATGTAAACATCTCTTTCCATCATGAGTCTTTTAGAGGCTATCTGGAGCCCTGCATTTCTGAGAAGAGTAGGGTCTATCAAAGTTGGTCATCATACATATATTGTATCTGTAATTATGTACCAATTTTTCCTGGTTCTGCTCTTCTCACTCAGCATCAGTTTGTAAAAGGCTCTCTAGGTAGATAAGAAGTCGATCTGCTCTTCATTTCTTATAGCACCTCCTATTTCCTCCACTGTTTATACTTACATTTTTCTCACCCTCTCCCTTCCCCTCCTTAAGAGTTTTCCTTTTGACCACCACCTCCCTCAGAATTACCTTCTTATCAGCCCCACTCCCTTTTCATCCCCTTCCCCCTTACTCCTTCCCTCCCTTCTAACTCCCCCTTTCATAATCCTTTTCCCCTCCTACTGCCTGTAGGATAACTTTATACTAAATGTAGTATGCTATTTCTTCTTCGCACCAAGAGTGACAGGAGCAAATCTCATGGAAAGCTCCTCACCCTTCCTTCTTTCCCTCTATTATGATATGTTTTGTGTCTCTACTCCATAGAGTCCTATGCTTAACTGGTTCTGTTATTCCCTCCTTGCACCAGAACCAGTGAGGGAAAAGCTCATATAATACTCATCTCTCTCCTCCTTTCCCTCTGCTATATTGTTTTTATGCTTCTTTGTGTGGCATTATTTACCCTAATCAACTTCATTCTTTCCCCTTCTTCCATTGCAATCCCTTTGTAGCCCTTAATAAGGTGTTTTTTTTTTTCATTTTGAGTAATTTATTCTCATGCCGTCTGCTTGTCTATAAACAGTTTGCTCTTATTAAATAACAGGTGTGTGTGTGTGTGTGTGTGTGTGTATGTGTGTGTGTGTTTTCCTTGTTTACCTTTCTATGTCTCTCTTGTGTCTCATAATTGGACATTTAATTTTCCATTGAGCTCTGGCTTTTTCATTAGGAAGGTCTGGAACTCTGTTATATTGTTGAATAACAATTTCCTTACCTGGAACAATATGTTCATTTTCGCTGGGTATGTGATACTTAGTTGTAACTCAAGCCCTTTTGAATTGAGAAAAATTGTACTCCAGTTCCTCCGATCTTTCAGTGCAGAGAGAGGCAGGCTGGGACAAGAGAGAGGTTGTTTACATTTAGTAAACAACATTTATTTCCACAATTCGTTGAGTTACACATTTTCTACCCCTCCCTCCTTCCCTTACCCTTACCCATGGTGGCATGCAATCAAGTATAGGATCTACAAATACTTTCACATTAGACATTAGTAAGGTTATAAAGAAGGATTTTATGAGATGGAATGAAAAAAGAAAAAGACAAAAAAAGCCAAAATAAGAAAAAGATAGAGAACATGTAGTTTGCCTCAATCAGCATTTAAACTCTGTTCTTTCTTTTTCTTCCTCTGAAAATAGACATCTCTCTCCATGGTGAGTCTTTTGGAGTTGATTTATAACCTTGCATTGCTGAGACCACTCCAGTCTATCAAAGTTTTTCATCACACATATATTGTGTCTGCAATTGTGTACAAATTTATCCTGCTTCTGCTCTTCTCAGACAGCATCAGTGCATATAAGCCTTTCCAGATAAATATGAAGTCCATCTGCTCCTCATTTTTTTTCGTAGGTTGGCATTTTTTATTTAAGCTGAAGAATAGGTTATGAGCGGGGCAGGGCAAGGGAAGAGCCAGTGGGCTGAGAGCCTCTCATCTGTGTCTGTTCCAGACGGAGTTGATCCTGATTTCTGAGCCTTGGTCCAGGGCACACAAGGAAGCACACGCTAAGATGAGGTTCCAAGAGTACAGGCTGAGGAAAACACAGGGGTGGCCAGAGTTACACATCCACCCAGAAGGAGAGGCTGGGATTCTCCTTGGATCAGCAGCATCGCTTCCTTTTGAGAATTGAAGCCTAATGAGAAGTCCCATACCACATATTTCTTATAAAACATTCTTGTAGTTAAAGTCTTTGTGCTAAAGAATTCTTTCATTGCCTAACTCCTTGTACTTTGCTTCTAGTTTCTTTGAATAGGCATCCAACTTGTAAGCTGCCTGTTCAAGAGCGGCTACTTGCTCCTCAAATAAAGTGATCTGATCCAGATAAGGCTGAAGGGCGGAATATTTCTGGTTTAAGTCCTTTAGGTTTTTACTTATGTTTACGGCAATATCTTTCATTTCTAGATACTTCAAGCTACTCAGTTTGTTCATATTTTCCAGAAGTTTATAATCTTCACTGGTGGCTGTCAGCTCGCGCATGATGTACGAGGCCATTTTGGAGAACATGTCCTGGCACAGCCCGGTGATGTCCACTCGGTAGGCTCTGTGGCCTCCTCAGCCATCTCCACCATGGCATCGTCTAGGCCGGGGAAGCGAGAAAGGAGAAAGGATGGAGGGAAGGATGGGTAAGGGAATGGGGAGGGGGAGGGGGAAGGGGGAGAAAAAAGGGAAAAGGGAGTGGGAGGAGAGGGGGAGATGGAGAGGGAAGGGAAAGGGGACAAGGAAGGGGGAAAAGGGAAAGGGTGAGCAGTCTGGGAGGGGGCGAGGAGGGAACAGAGGACCTGCTCCTCATTTTTTATAACACAATAGTATTTGATTACATTCATATACCACAACTTGTTTAGCCATTCACCAAATGATAGGCATCGCCTTAATTTCCAACACTTTGCCACAACAAAAAGAGCTGCAATAGTTTTTGTAGATATGGGCCTTCCTTATACTTCTATTTTCTCTTTAGGATACAACCCTAGAAGTAGTATTGCTGGGACAAAGGGTATGAAACTGCTTATAGCCCTATGGCCATAGTTCCAGATTGCTCTCCAGAAAGGTTGAATCACTTCACAACTCCAACAACAATGCATTAGTGTTCCAATATTTCCACATCCTCTCCAGCATTTGTCATTTTCCTGTTTTGTCATCTTAGCCAATCTGACTGGCAATATATGTTACCTCAGAGTTGTTTTGATTTGTATTTTTCTAATCAATAATGATTTAGAGAATTTTATAAGCTTAGAGATATCTTTAATTTCTTTCTCTGAGAATTGCATGTTTGTATCCTTTCACCATTTATCAATTGGGGAATGACTTCTATTTTTATAGATTTGACTCAATTCTCTCTATATATACGAAGTGAGACCTTTATCAGAGACATAGGTTTTAATAATTCTTTCCCAATTTTCCACTACACTCTTAATCTTAGTTACACTGACTTTGTTTGTAGAGAAGCTTTTCAATTTCATGTAATCAAAATTATCCATTTTGCGTATTATAATGCTCCCTAATTCTTGTTTGGTCATAAAATCTTCCCGTCTCCCTAAAAGGGAGAAAGGTACACTATTCCTTGCTTTCCCAGATTGCTTACAGTATCATCGTTTATACATAGATCATGCACTGATTTACACATTATTTTGGTATATGGAGTTAGATAATGGTCTATGCCCAGTTTCTGCCATGCTATATTCCAGGTTTCCCAGCAGTTTTTGTCAAAGAATAAGGTCTTATCCCAAAAACTGGGGTTTTAGAGTTTATCAAATAGTACATTAATATAGACGTTGACTGCTGAGTCTCATGTAACCAGTCTACTCCATTGACTGACTATTCTATTCTTCAGCCAATAAGAAGTAGTTCTGATGACTGCTGCTTTATTATACAGATTAAAATCTGGTATAGCTAGTATTCCTTCCCTAGCATATCTTTTCTTTTATTCCCTTGATATTCTAGACATTTTATTTGGCAAATGAATATTGTTACTATTTTCTGGTTCTATAAAGTATGTTTATGGTAAATTTACTGGTATGGCAATAAATATGTAATTTAATTTCAGTAAAATTGCCATTTTTATTATATTAACTCGACACAGCCAATGAGCAATTGATGTTTGTTTGTTTTTTGTTTTTTTTTCCAGTAAAACAGATTTGAATTTATTTGTGGGAAAAGTGTTTTGTAGTTGTTTTCATATGGATCCTGGGTTTGCTTTGGCAAAAAAATTGCCAAAATTCCAGTAACTTTAAATGGGATTTCTCTTTCTATCTCTTGTTGTTGGATTTAATCATAAACATACAGGAATGTTGAGGCTTTATGTGGGTTTATTGTATACCTTGCAACTTTGGCAAATTTATTTATTGTCTCAGGTAGTTTTTAGTTGATTCTCTTAGGATTCTCTAAGTATATCACCATATCATCTAGAAAGAGTGATAGCTTTGTCTCTTCTTTAGCTAATTTGATTCCTTTGATTCCTTTTTATTTTCTAATTGCTACAGATAACATTTCTAGCACCAAATTGAAAGAGGGGTAATAGTGGACATTCTTGTTTAACCCCTGATTTTCTTGGAAATGCTTCTAGCTAATCCCCATTACTTATATAATACTTATTTACTGCTTTAAATAGATGCTACCTATTATTTTGAGGAAGGCTACATTTATTCCTATACTTTCTAGTGTTTTTAATAATAATGGATATTGTATTTTGTCAAAAGCCTTTTCTGCATCAATTGAGATAATTATGTGGTGTTTACTAATTTTATTATTGATATGATCAATTATTTTAAATTTATTTATTTTATATTAATTTGTTTATTTATTTTTAGTTTACAAGATTCAATTCCATAACTCCTTGAGTTTCAAATTTCCCTTCCCTTCCCAACCCCCCACCACGACGGCATATAGTCTAGAATAGGATCTGCAAATACATTCACATTAGATGTTAGTGAGGTTAGAATGGCTGATTGTACTAGATGGAATGAAAAATGGTAAAAAAGAAATAAAACCAAACAATGAAAAGAAAAAGATCTAGTAGTTTCCTTCCATTAGCCTTCAAACTAAGTTATTTCAGATCATATATGTCCTGGGTTTCTTCTGGCAGGTAGATTCCCAAATATTTTATAATATCTACAGTGAAGTTAAATGTGATTTCTCTTTCTATCTCTTGTGCTGAATTTCATTAGAGATACACAGGAATGATGAGGATTTATGTGGGTTTATTTTATATCCTGCAACTTTGCCAATTATATTTATTGTCTCAAGTAGTTTTTTACTTGATTCTGTAGGATTCTCTTAGTATATCATCATATCGTCTTCAAAGAGTGATTATTTGGTCACTTCTTTGCATAATTTGATTCCTTTGATTTCCTTTTCTTCTCTAATTGCTACTGCTAACGTTTCTAGTAACAGATTGAATAAAAAGGGTGATAGTGGATACCATCATCTCACTCTTGATCTTATTGGAAATGCTTCTATTTTATCGCCATTGCATAAAATACACCCTGATGGTTTTAAATAGGTGCTATCTACTATTATAAGGAAGTCTCGATTTATTCCTATACTGTCTAGTGTTTTTTTTTTTTTTTTGGTTTGGTTTTGCTTTTTGGGGGGCATTTGAGGTTAAGAAACTTACCCAAGGTCACACGGCTAGGTTTTTGTTTGTGTGGGTTAAGTGTCTGAGGCCGGATCCGAACTCAGGTACTTCTGACTCCAGGGCCAGTGCTCTACTCACTGTGCCACCTGGCCACCCCTCTAGTGTTTTTTTTTTTTTTTTAATAAGAATGGATGTTGTACTTTGTTAAAAGCCTTTTCTGCATCTATTGAGATAATCATGTGGTTTCTGCTAGTTTTATTGTTGATATGATCAATTGTACTGATGGTTTTCCTAATATTAAAACACCCTTGCATTCCTGGAATAAATCCTGCCTGATCAAAGTGTATTATTCTTGTAATAAACTGTTCTAGTCTTTTAGCTAATATTTTATTTAAAATATTTGCATCTAAATTCATGAGGGAATTTGTTGTATAATTTTCTTTCTCTGTTTTATATGTTCCTGATTTAGCTATCAGTACCATATTTGTGTCATAGAATTTAGTAGGACTCCTTCTTCACTAATTTTCCCAAATCATTTCTAGAGTAGTAGAATCAGTTGTTCTTTAAATGTTTGATAGAATTCACTAGTAAACCCATCTAGCTCTGGAGATTTTTTCCTGGAGAGTTCACTGATGGCTTGTTTAATTATTTTTTTTTCAGAGATGGGATTATTTCAGTAATTTACTTCCTCCTCAGTTAATCTGGGCAATTTATATTTTTGTAAATATTCCTCCATTTCACGAAGATCATCAAATTTAGGTGCATATAATTAGGAAGAATAATTCCAAATTATAGTATTGATTTTCTCTGCATTTGAGGGAGATTCACCTTTTTCAGTTTTGATTCTCATAATTTGGTTTTCTTCTATCTGTTTTTTTTTATCATATTGACTAAGGGTCCATCATTTTTTTTTTTCAGAAAACCAGCTCTTAGTTTTATTTATTATTTAAGGAGTTTTCTTAATTTCAATTATATTATTCACTCCTTTTATTTCCAATATTTCTAATGTCAAACTATACTGGGGATTTTCAATTTGTTCGTTTTCTAACTTTTTCAATTGCCTGCCCAATTCATTGACCTCCCTTTTCTCTAATTTATTCGTGTATGCACTCATCAATATAAAACTTACCCTAAAAACTGCCTTTAATGCATCCTACAAATTTTGGTATGTTCTCTCATGATTATCATTCTCTTGAAATGACTGATTGCTTTTATAATTTCTTGTTTGACCACTGATTCTTTTGGATTAAATAGTTTGATTTCCAATTAGATTTTAGTCTGTATTTCCATGGCCCTTTATGGCATATAATTTTTTACATTATGATGTGATAATAATGAATTTAATATTTCTGCCTTTGTGCACCAAATTATGAGTTTTTTATGTCCTAGTACATGGTTTATTTTTGAGTGTGTACTGTGCACTGATGAGAAAAAAGAAAATTCCTTCTTATCCCCATTCAGTTTTCTTCAGAGATCTATCATATCTAGGCTCTCTAATACACTATTCACCTCCTAAACTCCTTTCTTGTTTATTTTGAGGTTAAATTAATCAAGTTCAGAGAGGGGGAGATTAAGGTACCCTAATAGTATAGTTTTGTTATCTATTCCTTTCACTAATTCTTTTAACTTCTCCTCTAGGAATTTGGATGCTGTACCACTTGGTGCATATATATTAAGTAATGATATTGCTTCATTCTCCATGGTGCCTTTTAGCAGGATATAGTTTCCTTCCTCATCTCTTTTAATTAGATCTATTTTTGCTTCTGCTTTATCTGAGATAAGGATTGCTACCCCTGAATTTTTTACTTTAGCTGAGGCATAATAAATTCTACTCCAGCCTTTTACCTTTACCCTGTGGGTATAATTTTGTTTCAAATGTGTTTCTTGTAGGCAGCATATTGTAGGATTATGGTTTTTAATCTGTTCTGCTATCTGCCTCTCTTTTCTGGGAGAGATCATCCCATTCAAATTCACAGGAGGGAATCCTATTCCCTCCCCTGCTTATGTTTTTGTTTCTTCCTTCTCCCTTCCCCTCGTTGAGGGTTTCCCTTTTGACCACACCCTTCCTCAATGTTCCAACTCAATTACCCCCATTCTTTGCCTACCCTCTCCCCTTATCATTATTTCCCTCTTCTTTACTGTCCCCATTTGCTCCCCTCCTTTTTACCCCCCACATGCACTCTTATTGTAGGACACAATACAATTTTTCACTTATCAGACTATGTTACTCCCCATTTGACACCAAACTAATGAGAGTAAATTTCAAACAGTGCTTCTCCCTATCCCTCCTTTTCCTCTATTTAATGAATTTATGTGTGTATTCACATTAGAATCTTAAACTTAATTGATTATGTTGATCCCTCTTTGAAACAGAAAAAAGTGAGAATAATGTTTAAATGATTTTCCTGTCTCTCTTTCTTTCCCCTCTACTATATTGTGTTTTTTATGCCTCTTTGAATGGCATACTTTACCTTTTCTTGTCTTTTTATCCCATTACAGTCCCTTTGATCTGCTTAATAATTTTTATTGTTTTTTTTTTAATCTTCAGGTTAGTTCATTCATATGCACAGCCTCTATCTATATATAAGCTTTTTAAAGATCATTATAATCATATAAATTTCAGTATTGAAAGTTATCAGCTTCTCATATAGAGATGTGAACATTTTGGTCTTATTACATTCCAAGTTATGTGCATGTGTGCATGAGTGTGTTTGCATGTATGTATGTGTGAGTCTGTCATTTCCTTGTTTACCTTTTAATGTCTTTCTTGAGTCTTGTAATTGGAGATCAATCTCATCAGGAAAGTCTGGAAGTCCCTTATTTCATTAAATGACCATCTTTTTGCATGAAAGATTATGCTCACTTTTGCCAGGTAGTTAATCCTTGGTTGTAGTCCTAGATCTCTTGCGCTATGAAATATCAAATTCCAATACCTCCAATCTTTTAATGTAGAAGCTGCTAGGTCCTGTGTGATCCAGACTGTAGTTCCGTGTTATTTGAATTGTTTCTTTTTGGCTGTTTGCAGTATTTTATCCTTAATCTTGTAATTCTGGAATCTGGCTACTATATTTCTTGTAGTTTTCAATTTGGGATCTCTTTCAGGAGGAGTCTGGTGAATTCTTTCCATAACTATTTTGTCTTCTGATTCCAGGTTTTCAGAACAGTTTTTTTTTTGTTTGTTTTTTTGTTTTGTTTTGTTTTGTTTTTTTTTTTGGACAATCTCTTGGAGGATGTTGAACAGGCTGCTTTTTTCATCATGGCTTTCTGGTAGACCAATAATTCTTAAGTCATCTCTCCTGGTTCTGTTCTCTAGGTCAGTTGTTTTTCGAGTGAGATATTTTACACTTTCTTACAATTTTTCAATCTTCATGTTTTGTTTGATTGAGTTTTGGTGCATCATAGAGTTCTGAGTTTAAATCTGACTGTTTCTAATTGTTAAGGAATTATAGTCTTGGGTAAGTTTTTCAGGGTCCTTTTTTAGTGAGCTATTTTCCTCCAATTACTTCACTAATTTTACTTTTTAAGAATGTGTTTTCTTCAGTGAACCTTTTATCTTTTTTCATCACTGCCTCCCTGAATTGGTCATCAAATTCTTTCTTAAGCTCTTCCAAGAATGCTATTTGGGCTCGAGACCATTCATATTTCCTTCTGTGGTCTCAGGTGTGAGTAAAGAGTCCAAGTTGTCGTCTGTATTTTGTTGTTCTTGACCTACATATAACCCTCTAATAGGTTTTATCACCTTCCCCTTCTCATTTTCAGCTTCCTTCCTTCCCATAGCAATTTCCTATTTCCTAGATTCTCAGGCAGTGAGCTAAGAGCCTGGTTGTTTTCTTTGAATGTTGTAGCCTCCGGGTGTCTAGTTTGAGGCTAAGGCAGGAGTCTCAGAGAGGTATGCTGATGCACACAGAGTAATCTGTAGATGAGGGGTGGTTTAGTCACTTCAGATTTCTTCCTCTATACCCCTGAGTTACAGCTGAAGCAGGCTTTTGCTGATCAGGTGAGGTGGAGTTTTTTGGAACCACTACCACTATTCTCTTCAGACTCCTTGCTGCCTCAGTTACACCCCTTCTGGAGGACTCCCAAGCCTGAGGCTATTTCCACTAATTTAGGATTTCAGTCTGGGTGGGACACTTATCTTTTTGTTTTTACTTCATGAATCAGGAATCTGAGCTCTCAGTTTACTTTTTCCTTATGGCTTCTGGTAAAACAGGCAGGCCATTTATATACTTCCAGGCTAGGGGCTGATAGCCCCAAGAGAAGCTGCTGTCTCTGCTTGGGGCTTTGAGCCCTCTCTTACCTAGCTCCAATGGTTCTTCCTGTACTTTGGTGAGATGCTGGTAAGATGGCTGTGATTCATCCTTGGGATGGGTGAGTCTGCTGGCTGGGGCTCCTTCTCTCTCTGTTGTAGTCTGCTTGTCTGCTCTCAAGTCTGAGCTGTACAGACCCCAAGTGCCCCACCATCCCTTTGTCTGGACCCACTGGGCACTTTGCTGGGCTAGATTCGGCAATGCTCCATCTCCCAGTGGATTCTATCACTCCAGAATCCATTCAGATTCACTTTTCAGAGTTTAGTACCGGGAATCATAGAGAAGGTTAGAGAAGTTACTGCTTCCTTTCCACAATCTTGGCTCCCCTACCAATATGATCAATTATAATGATGGTTTTCCCAATATTAAATCATCCTTGCATTCCTAGAAAAAATCCTACTTGAACCAAGGGTACTGTTCTTGTGATAAGTTGCTACAGTCTTTTTTGCTAATGTTTTATTTAAATTATTGCATCTACATTCATGAAGGAGATTGATCTATAATTTTCTTTTTCCATTTTATTTCTTTCTGATTTAGTTATCAGTACCCTGTTTGTTTCAGAAAAAGAATTTGGTAGAACTTTTTCTTCACTTACTTTCTCTAAGAGTTTGTAGAGTATTGGAATAAATTGTTCTTAAATTGTTTGATAATATTTACTAGTAAATCCATCTTTCCCTGGATATTTTTTTTATCCCCTAGGGAGCTATTTTTCTCAGATGGGGTTATTGAAGTAATTTATGTCCCATTCAGTTAACTGGGTAACTTATTTTTAAACAAATGCTTTATTAACTTCTGTTCTACATCATTTATTTCTGCCAGATTTTTAGTTACAATCATTTCCCCCCTGTTATTCCCCTACCCAACCTCCCAGAATAGCAGTCCCACAAGATATCGCTTCCTCCAATCTGCTCTCTCCCATACCTTCTCCCATACCCCCTCTGACTTTTCCATTAGAGGAAGGTGAATCTTTGTGTCCCAATGCCTGCACATCTTATCTCCCAATTATAAGCAAAAGAGTATTAATAATAGTATTTATATATATTTGAAACATTTAATCTTAAGACCTCAAATTTCAGATCCATTTACTGCCTCCCTTGTCACCCATTCCCTCTGGGGAGATAAGTAATTCAGTATATGTTGTAAATGTCTAGCTATGCAAAACATTATCATAGTAGATATATTGTACAAGGCTGCTTATAATTCCCTCCCATTCATCCCACACTCCACCTGGTCCATTCCCTACATGATCCTGTCCCTCTTCTATAGTGGGAACTTCTAACCTCCCCTCCCCCCAAGGATGCCCCCACAATCAATCATCGCTCCTCTCATCCCCCTTCCCCCTATTCTGCTGCAGGTTGAGATATTCCATTCGGTATGTATGTCATTCTCTCCCTGAACCAAATTCAACGAGAATGTGGATTTGCCTTTTTTTCCCCTTCCTATTATCCCCCTCCCTTGAAACCACTTCCCCTTGCTTCTTCTACATGAGATAGTTTACCCTACCCTGTCTTTCCCCATCTCCTCTTGCCACTTTCCTCTCTAACCTCATAATTTCATCCCTTGAGTATTCTCCCTTCCCAACAAATTCAGCCTATGCCCTCTATCCATATACACACACATTCACATATGTATTCATATGACCACACACCCTTCTTCCATTATTTTCATAGTGAGAAAGATATCATCACTCACAGTTATTGTTTTCCATATAGGAATGTAAATAGTTTAACTTTGATAAGTTCCTTTTGATTTCTTTTCCCTGATTACCTTCTCAGGCATCTCTTCCTTCTTGTGTCTGGATGTCAAATTTTCTATTCAATTCTGTTTTTTTTCCTCAAGAATGCTTGAAAGTCCTCTATTCCACTGAATGTCCATATTTTCCCCTGAAACAAAATACTCAGTTTTCCTGGGTAGGTGACCCTTGGGTTCATTCTCAGTTCTTTTACCCTCTGGAATATCATATTCCATGCCCTTCTATCACTCAATGTAGAAGCTGCCAGGTCCTGGGATATTCTGATTGTGTTTCCACAATATTGAAATTGTTTATTCCTGGCTGCTTGTAGTATTTTCTCCTTGATCTGGGGATTCTGGAACCTGGCTATAATATTCCTAGGAGTTTCCTTTTGGGGATCTTTTTCAGGAGGTGATTGGTAGATTCTTTCAACCTTTATTTTGCCCTCTGGATCTAAAACATCAGGGCAGTTTTCCTTGAGTATTTCTTGAAGGGTGATTTCTAGGTTCTTTCTTTGATCATGGCTTTCAGGTAGTCCAATAATTTTTAAATTGTCTCTCCTGGATCTATTTTCCAGGTCAGTGGTTTTTCCTATGAGATATTTCACATTGCCTTCTAATCTTTCGTTTGTTTGGATCTGCTTAACAGCATCTTGATTTCTCATAAAGTCATTAGCTTCCATTTGCTCCAGTCTAACTCTGAAGGAATGAATCTCCTCAGTGAACTTTTGAGATTCTTTTTCCATCTGGCAAATTCGACTTTTTAAAGCATTCTTCTCCTAGTTGCCCTTTTGGGCCTCCTTTGCCATTTGAGTTAGTCTATTTTTTAACGTGTTGTTTTCCTCAGTCAGGCTGTTGACCCTCATTTCATACTTTTCCTGCATCCTTCTCATTTCTCTTTCCAATTTTTCCTCCACTTCTCTTATTTGATTTTTAAAGTCCTTCTTAAGGTCCTCTATGGCCTGCAACCCGCTCATGTTTTCCCCTGGGGCTTTTGGAGCAGGACTTCTGGCCTCACAGTCCTTTTCCCTCTCTATGCCCCCAAAATAGGAGTCTATGGTTGCATTTTTCTGTTTCCTTTGCCTTGGTATGTTACCACTTAATTACTTGACTTTGGGGCTTGTTGCCACACTATGGCTTTAAGGCCAGATAGAAGAATTTTCGTCCCGAAAGTGTGGGGGGCAACTTCCGTTTCTGGCAACCTGTAAACCCACCCATGACTTCCGCCCTAGATCAGAATCCAGATCCAGGGAGGGTAAAGCAAGAGCGATTACCCGCCCCCTCAAGACTGATAGCTGGATCTCCCTACAATTTATTGCAGGCCGGGAGCTGGAGCTGCCTCTGAAAACTTCAAAGTGGCATGTCTCCTCAGAGGCTTCTAGCCCCTAGGGGAGGGAGCTGACGCATTCCCCCAATACAGGTCCCAAAGTCCATAGGACACTAACCTCTTACTTTGTCCTAGGCATGTCTATGTTGATAATTCTGGAGTCGACACAGCTGCTGGTGTTCTGGCGTTCCTCCATCTAGCTGCTGGCCCTGCCGCCCTGGGGCTAAAACCTTGGCTCACTCAGACCTGGGCTCTGTTCAGCTCTGCCTCTGCGCTGGTCCTTCCTGCAAGGCTGCTGTGCTGTCCTCAGTGGGAGGTTAGCTTCTCTGTGCCATTCTGTGGGTGCTGGGGCTCCAGAAGTTGTTCAGCGTCCCCTTTTACATAGTTTGGGGGGAACCTGGGGGCAGAGTGGCTTGGATGAGCTGTTTCTACTCCACCATCTTGGCTCCGCCCCCCAATAAGGATTTTTTTTTTATCATCAGATTAGTTTATCTATACCCACAACCTCTATCTATCTATCTATCTATCTATCTATCTATCTATCTATATTACATTTAAAGTTCGTGATAATCATATAAAATTTCAATATTAACAGGTATCAGCTTATCACATAGGGATTTAATCAGTGCTCTTATTGCATCTCAACTTATGTGCATGTGTGTGAGTGTTCATATATGCATGTGTCTATGTTTGCATTTGTTTTCCTTGTTTACCTTTTTATGTCTTTTTTCAGTCTTGTAATTGGATTATGCATTTTCCATTGAGCTCTGGCTTTTGCATCAGGAAAGTCTGGAAGTCACTTATTTCATTAAATGACAATCTCTTTCCTGAAAGATTATGCTCAGTTTTTCCAGGATGTTAATCCTTGCTTTTCGTCCTAGCTATCTTGCCCTACTAAATATCAAATTCCAATTCCTCCAATCTTTTAGTGTAGAAGCTGTTAGATCCTGTGTAATCATGACTGTAGTTCCATGATATTTCAATTGTTTCTTTTTGGCTGCATGCAATATTTTCTCCATTACCTTGTAAATCTGTAATTTGCCTACTATATTTCTTGGAGTTTCCAATTTGGGAGAACTTTCAGGATGAGTCTGGTCAATTCTGTTGATAGCTATTTTACCTTCTGATTGTAGTATTTAAGGACAGCTTTATTTGACAGTCTCTTGTAGGATGTTGTCCATACAGCTTTTTTCATCATGGTTTTCTGGTAGACCAATAATTCTTAGGTTATCTGTCCTCAATCTGTTCTCCAGGTCAGTTGTTTCTCCAGTAAGGTATTTTATTCTTTCTTCTAATTTTTCAATCGGCATGTTTTGCTTGATTGACTCTTGGTGCATCATAGAACTCTGATCTTAGATTTAACTGATTCCAATTTTTAGGGAGTTATTTTCTTCTGTTATTTTTGTAGGTCTTTTTAAAGGGAGTTATTTTCTTCAGTTGTTTCACAAATTTTACCTTTTAAGGAGTTGTTTTCTTCAGTGAAAAAAATTTTTTTTTCCATTTTTGTCACTGTAAATTTAAATTTATCTTTTACATCTCTAATTTGGTTTTTAAAATCTTTCTTGAGCTCCACAAAGATTACTTTTTGTGATTGAGACCAGTTCATATTTCTATCTGTGGTCTCAGGTTTGCATACAGTGTCCATGGTGTCTCCTGAAAGTGGTTCTCCTTCACAGTAATAGGATTCTATTGTCCTTGGTCTTGCCTTTGCAAGTTACTTCTGGCCCTTTGTAACTGCTTATTTCCTGACTTTTAAAGTGTATTTCTGCCCCTGGGGTGCAGAGGGCTCTGAACCAAGCCTCTCAGGCTGGGAACTAGGTGGGTTGTTGACTTTGTGTGCTGTACGCTCTGGGTGTCTATACTGAGGTCAAAACCAGGACTTTCAGCGTTTCTGATGGATTACCCTGAAGCTCACAGAGCTGTTTTGGACTGGTGGTATGGCGGCTACAGATTTCCACCTCTATGCCCCTGGGCTACAGCTCAGGCAGGCTCATGTTGGTAAGTTGAGGTGGGGCTTGAGGAAACCCCTCCCCCCTTCATATCAAAATCCTTACTGCCTCAGTCACACACTTTCTCCATGACTCCTAAGCCTGAGGCTATTTCTCCTGTTTCAGGATTTTACTGTGGGTGTGACATTTAGCTCTGTGTTTCCTAGGTCAGGGAAGGGGCAGCTAGATTTTACTTTGCCATTTTGACTTCTGGAAAATAAGGTAGATGATTTTTATACTTCCTTGCTGTGGGCTGATAGACCCAGGAGAAATTTTTGTCCCTCCTATGGGCCCTGTGCTTTCTCTTACTCATCTCTGATGGATCCTCCTGTCAAGTGGTGGTACAGCAAGGAGATAGAAGAGTTAAAGGCTTATGGATGAGTTACGACAGCATTTTCGCATTTCTGCCTTTTTCTATGGAGTATAGTATTTGTATGTTTAACATGAGAAAGGAAAGTGCTAGGGGTGGTTCGAGCCATTCACTGTGATAAATCTGTCTTTTGTTAGAAACAGGTAAAAAGAAAATTATCAATTAAGTTTTACCTAGGACCAAGCATAATGTCTGATTTCTGCAAATGATTTTTAACAATTTCTGAGTGCCCTCTTCCTGTCATTTTCTCTCTCTGTCTGTTTTGTTTATGTGTCTCTGTGTGAAACAGTGTGAGTGAGTAGTCTAACATCCTTTGAGGTGTAATATGCACCTGGACTTTCCTTGGAATGCTCTTATCTCATTCCCTCACCCTTCTCCCCAGGCTGCTGATTACTGGATGAGGAGAGAGAAAGAGAGAGTAAAATATTTTATTTAATATATTGTATGATGGCAATATAAAGTCATAGAGTATAAAAAGAAATATCAAGGATAAACTGTTTGCAGTAAAATGTGTGAATACAAGTTTTAATATTTTTAAAAGTTTGAAAATATCCACCTCTTCATTCCACTCTGGCCAAGTTGAATGAGGAGAAGGTGATAAGAAATAATGCATGATATTTTTTACCCTTATATTTATGGGGCATAGGAAGAAACATTTCCTGCCTCACTTATTAGAAAAAAAAAATGTGTATCAAGATGCAACTGTAAGTCAATTGAATCCATGTGAAAAGTAAAAATTCTTACTCGTAATTTGATGCTAAACATATGTCAGAATTTATTTTATAATTTACATATAGGCAAATTCGGTAATTTTCTAATATTTGATAAGAAACATGAGGCTTTTGGGGTTCTCTAGCAGAGGAGATAAGGGAGTAGGTGCCACTCCCCAAAATCACTTATGCTAAAGAAGTCAAATCTATCAATTTCAAAGAAGTTGATAAGGAGTGGACACATAAATAAAGTTTATAAGAATAAAAGTTAAATCAGGTGAAAATATTTTACAAAAACATGTTGAATTCTTTTCTTCTAAATCAGTTTAAAATAGAGAGTGCTGAAGAATAATAGGGAATTTGAGTTACCCTCCAAATCTGATTAAAGAGACAAAGCATAATAAATTTATCAAGTACCCCACTAGCAACAGCCCTGGGGCACTGAAGCCCACAGCTTTAAGTAAACAGATAAATACCTCCATTCAAAACACCTAAATACACAATTAGCCTCTTCAGCTGTGAGGAGAGGAGAAAAATTTCTACATTAGGGTAAGCCTAATTTTTTTGTATTAATAATAGCATATATATATATATATATATATATATATATATATATATATATATATATATATAAAACATTTAATTTTAAAGCTTCGAATTTGAGATCCATTCCCTTCCTCCCTTGTCACCCACTCCATCTGGGAAGATAAGCAATTCAGTATGTGTTGTACATGTATATCTATGCAAAACATTACCATAGTAGATATATTGTAAAAGACTGCTTATATTTCCCTCCCACCAATCTAGCCCGCGTTCTGGTCCATTCCGTACTTTGATCCTGTCCGTCTTCAATAGTGGGTGCCTCCAACCTCCCCTCCCCCCAGAATGCCCCCCTCCATTATCCCCCCTTTCATCTTCACCACACCAATCTCCTGCAGGGTGAGATATACCATTTACTATGTATGTCATTCTCTCCCTGAGCCAAATTCAATGAGAAAATGGTTTTGAAATTGTAAGCCTTGACATTTCACTGGCTTATGAGGGGCCCATCTTTGTATCCTGAATTCCTGGAACCCATTGTACCCCCCAGCACCTGCAAGATATGTTACCTGACTGAAGTATTAAGCCTTGACATTTCACACCTTACAAGGGGCTCATCTTTGTATCCTGAATTCCTGGAACTCAAGAATCCTCCCCTCAGCTTGATCAGTGAACAGCCTGCCCCAGCCCACATCCTGCACTTGAATGATATCTGCCTGACCAGTCTGCTGCATTATTGTTACTCCTGATACGATGGTGGTCTTTGACTATTTAAACTGTGTGTCTACTGGAGTTCGGGGCAGCTCCTGGGACTCTATAGATCCCTAGGACTGCCGCTGGCCGGCTAATAAAAGCTTCCTGAATTAGATTACTGATGGTCTTGGCCTGTTGATTCTGTCCAAGTGTCCATTTCAGCTTTGCCTTTTTGCCTTCCTGTTCTATCCCTCACCTGCAACTACTTCCCTTTGTCTCTTCTCCATGAGATAGTTTACCCAAATTTTCTTGCCCTCCCTCTTTTCCCTGTCCCTGCCATGGTGTCATGCCATCAAATATACGATCAACAAATACCTTTACATCAAATATTAGTCACATAGTAAAAAAGTATTGTAACCATTGGGATGATCAATGGGAACAAGGAAACAAAACAAGGAAAAGAAAGAGAACAAGGAATTTGCTTCAAACTGAATTCAGACTGTGCAGCTCTTTCTCTAGATATGGATGTCTCTTTCAATCATGAGTCTTTAGGAGTTGACTTATAACCTTATGCTGCTGAGAGGAGCCCAATCTATCAAAGATAGTCATCACACATATATTGTGCCTGTGATTATATACAGATTTTTCCTGGTTCTGATCTTCTTCCTCAGCATAAGTTAATGTAAGGCTCTCCAGGTTATTATTAAGTCCATCTGCTCCTCATTTCTTATAGCACAATAGTATTCCATTATATTCATATGCCACAAATTGTTCAGCTATTCCCCAATTAATGGGCAACCCCTTAATTTCCAATTATTTGCCACTACCAAAAGGGCTGCTATAAATACTTTTGTAAATATTGGTCTTCTTCCCACTTCTATGATCTCTTTGGAATACAATCCTAGAAGTGGTACTGAAGGGTCAAAGGGTATGAAATTATTTATAGACTTGGGGCATCATTCCAAATTGCTCTCCAGAATAGTTGGAACAGATCACAACTCCATCAGCAATGCATTAGTGTTCCAATTTATTCACATCCTCTCTGGCATTTGTCATATTCCTGATTTGTCATCTCAATCAATCTGACTTGTGAGATTTGGTACCTCAGAGTTGTTTTGATTTGCATTTCTATAATCAGTAGTTATTTAGAGTAGTTTTTCATATGCTTATACATATATTTAATGTCAGGCTCTGAAAAATGCCTGTTCTTATCCTTTGACCATTCATCAATTGTTGAATGACTTGTATTCTTATAGATTTGAAACACTACTCTGTATATTTTAGAAATGAGTACTTTATCACAGTCTTAGGTTCTAAAAATTCTTTCCCAATTTTCCACTTCCCTCCTAATCTTGCTTACTTTGGCTTTGTTTGTACAGAAGCTTTGCAATTTAATGTAATCAAAATGATCCATTAGGCATTTTATAATCTCTCTAAGTCTTATTTGGTCATAAAGTCTTCCCCTCTCCAAAAATATGACAGGTAAACTATTCCTTTTTTTCCCAGATTATTTACAGTATCAGCCTTTATACCTAGATCATGCACCCATTTAGACATGATTTTGTTATATGGTGTTAGGTTATGGTCTATAAAACCATCAGTATAATTGATCATATCAAAATAAATCTAGCAAAAACCACAAGAGTATCTCAATAAATGCAGAAAAGGCTTTTGACAAAATACAACATCCATTTCTATTAAAAAAACCTAGAAAGTGTTTAATAAATGGAGCCTTCCTTAAAAGAATAGGTAGCGACTATTTAAATCCATAAGCAAGTATTATATGTAATGGGGATAAGCTAGAAGTATTTTATTAAAATAAGGGGTGAAACAATGGTGTCCACTAACACCCCTCTTATTCAATCTAGTACTAGAAATGTTAGCAGTAGCAATTAGAAAATAAAAAGGAAACCAAAGGAATTAAATTAGTTAAAGGAGGGTACAAGCTATCCTTCTCTGCAGATGATATGATGATATACTTAGAGAACTCTACAGAATCAAGTAAAAAACTACTTGAGACAAAAAAAAAAATTAGCTAATTTGCAGGATATGAAATTAACTCCCATAAATCCTCAACATTCCCATATATATTGAATGAAATTCAACAGCAAGAGATAGATAGTGAAATCCCATTAAAGTTACTGTAGACAGTATAAAATATTTGTGAATCTACCAGCCAAAACAAACCCAGGATGTATACAAACACAACTACTAAACACTTTTCACACAAATAAAGTTGTATCTAACTATTGAAAAAACATCAATTCCTGAGTCGAGCTAATATAAGAAAAATAACAATTTTACCTAAATTAAGTTATACATTTATTGCCATACCAATCAATTTATCAAAAATGTACTTTACAGAGCTAGAAAAAATAGTAATAAAATTCATTTGGAAGAACAAAAAGGCCAATATATTAAGACAATTAATGAAAATAAGTGCTAGGGAAGTTTGCCTAGCTATACCAGGTTTTAATCTGTATTCTAGTGCAGCAGTCCTCAAAACGCCTTGGTACTGGCTAAGGAATAGAAAAGTCAGTCAATTAAATAGATTGAGTACAATAGACTCATCAGTCAATGACTATAGTAATATACAGTTTGATAAACCCAAAGACCCCAGTTTTTTGGGATAAGAACTCACTATTTGACAAAAACTGCTGGGCCTCCTTTGCCATTTGAGTTAGTCTATTTTTTAAGGTGTTGTTTTCCTCAGTCAGGCTGTTTACCCTCATTTCATACTTTTCCTGCACCCTTCTCATTTCTCTTTCCAATTTTTCCTCCACTTCTCTTATTTGATTTTTAAAGTCCTTCTTAAGGTCCTCTATGGCCTGCAACCTGCTCTTGTTTTCCCCTGGGGCTTTTGGAGCAGGACTTCTGACCTCACAGTCCTTTTCCCGCTCTCTGCCCCCAAAATAGGAGTCTATGGTTGCATTTTTCTGTTTCCTTTGCCTTGGCATGTTGCCACTTAATTACTTGACTTTTGGGCTTGTTGCCACACTATGGCTCTGCTGCCAAACCGGAATTTTCGCCCCAAACGTGTGGGGGACAGATTCTGTTTCTGGAAGCTGGAAATCCACCCACGATCTCCATCCCAGATCACAATCCAGAACCAGGGAGGTTAAAGCAAGAGAGATTACCCCCCCCCAAGACTGATCGCTAGATCTCCCTATTGTTCGCAGGCCAGGAGCTGGAGCTGCCTCTGAAAACTACAAAATGGCCTGTCTACTCAGCAGCTTCTAGACCCCAGGGGAGGAAGCTGACGCATTCCCCAAATACTGGTCCTGAAGTCCATAGGGCACTAACCTCTTACACTGTCCTAGGCATGTCTATGTTGATAATTCTGGAATCACCACAGCTGCTGGTGTTCTGGGGTCTCTCCAGCCAGCTGCTGGCCCTGCCGCCCTGGCGCTAAAACCTCAGCTCACGGGGACCTGGGCTCGGCTCCCCTCGCTGTGCGCACTGCGCGATGCCAGGTCCCAGACCACTGTGCTGGTCCTTCCTGCAGGGCTGCTGGGCTGTCCTCAGCGGGAGGTTAATTTCTCTGTGTCGTTCTGTGGGTGCTGGGGCTCCAGAAGTTGTTCAGAGTCCTTTTTTACATAGTTTCGGGGGAATCTGGGGGCATAGTGGCTTGGATGAGCTGTTTCTACTCTGCCATTTTGGCTCCGCCCCCCTGCTCATAATTTCTTACAGCCCAATAGTAACCTATTGCATTCATATACCATAACTTTTTCAGCCATGCCCCAATTGAGGTACCCCCTCCATTTCCATGTCTTTCTCAATACAGAAAGAGTTCCTATAAGTATTTTTGTACATATGGGTTCTTTTAACATTTGTATTTGTCCCTTGGATACAGCCTTAGACGTGGAATTAAAGAGCCAAAGGTAAGCACACTGGGCATAGTTTCAAATTATTATCCAGAATGGCTGAATCACTTTAGAACTCTGTTTTTCTTTGTTTCTATGGCGTTTCACTGAAGCACAAGATCGTTCAGCTGCTAGATGATGGCAGCATGATGCAATGTTAATTAAAAAAGAAGATCATCCCTGCCCATTAATAAGTATATGTGGCCTTTGGCCTAAGTCACAAGGAGCCTGAGTCACTTGGAACCTGGGTCAAATGGAGTTCATTGTGGGAGGAGTTTCCCCAAGGTGGAGAGAGAGAGGAAGCAAATGCAGAGATTAGAGTGTAGAGAACAAGGCAAAGCTAAGTGAGAGAATCAAACTGTGAGTGTGTGGAGGGAGGAACTTACCTAGGGAAACTTGTTTTTATTGGGAGACCTAACAGAAAGAAGGTTTAAGATGTTAGCACTCCCTGAACTAGTGATAAGTACCTCGTTATATCTGACCTTCTGGTATCCATCATTAGCAGCATTAGTTGTTCCAAGCAAATAACTTGATTTTGCCTTTCAAGAAGATAGATTTTATATTTTCATAATTTACCCTGGGAATATACATAGATATTCATAGCAACTGCTCTGAGTATTGTGTTGCCATTACTCTTGCCTGGAGCCATGTTAAAACAGGGCAATGTATGGCTACTGAAGGATACCTGTCCACTTTTGACTGCAGTGAAACATTTAGAGGTCCACTGCTGGAGAATATCTTCCTGCCCAGGGTTGCACCTGAGTGCATGTTAGTTCTCTGAGTTGGAGTGTGCTGATTGCTGCATCTATGCTAATACATGTGGGAGGCTCTGGTGTTCACTTTTGCCTATTCTACCAGCATGGGAGTCAGAATCTCCCACATATTTGCTGAGGTGGGGCTTGATTCATATAATGTACTCCCCTTTTACCTTAGTGAAACTTACCTTTCCTGCTTATCTTGCAAATGTCCCAGGCTAAGAGCTCTCAACTCCATCTTTCTGCTTGTTCCTCTCTTCTAGTATATTTTTCCCACTGGGTGCTATCTCCTTTCTTTTTTCTAAGAGGCTAAAAAATCATAGTAATAGCAACTTATTGCTTATTCCTCTATCTTGGCCCAAGAAAATCCAAACACACATTTTTTTTTCTTAAAAGGATAGGTATGGGGCAGCTAGGTGGCACAGTGAGTCTAGTGCCAGCCACAGAGTCAGGAGGACCTGAGTTCCGATTCGGCCTCAGACACTTAACACAAAATATACTAGCCATGTAACCTTTGGCAAGTTACATAACCCCAACTGCATCCCAAAGGCAACAGAAAAAGAATAGGTAAATAGACCTTGACACTTTTTTGGTCCCAGAAAATGTAGTTCCCTGATTGCCTTGAAAGTAAAAGCCGAAGTCCATGAAGAATTGATGATTTTCAGGATTGACAGTAACCCAAGTGCTTTCAAAGATAACACAGTTTTCTTACCAGTTGTTCCCACTGTGGTATATTAAGAGGCAGAGAGAACATAGCACCTTGTGAATTGTCAATTTGTCTTTATTGAATATCTAATAATATTATTTGAGTAAGTTTTTCTTGAAGTTGTGCAGTATAAAAGCATGTCATTGTATTGCAAACCCAAAACTAAAACACTAGACAGTACTTAGGTAGATTTGGCCCAAAATATAGATATTTTCTAATAGATAAGTGATAAAAAAATTTAAAAGCTTTTTAAAAAAAGTGAAAAGAACAAACAATTATATAAACAATTATCTAAGTCACTAAACATTTAAAAATGTAGATTAAAGGAATCATTATGCTTTTCTCATTACTCTTAAATTTTCAAAGATAGTAATAATTTTAATCATTAATAAGAGGTTATTGGAACATTGAAAGGGTCTGAATTGAATTTTCAAGTGGTACCACACATATGGAAAACAATATATAACTATGTGTGGAAAGTTACTAAATGGTTCATTCCTGTAGGAACATTATATTCAATGAAAGACCATATTCTATCTGGTATTCATAGGAAACTGGAAACAAAATGGATATCCATCACTTTGAAACTGCTAAAGAAATTATTGTATATATATATATATACACAATAAATTGTTATTGATCCCTAAGAAAGAAAGAAAAAAAAATCAGGATTTCAGAAAAAATAATGGGAATCAGTGTAAAGTCATAGAAAGTAAAGGAAACAGAACTTAGGGAAAGACATACAAAATCCTACATGAATGTTATAGGAAACAACATTAAAAGATATCAGTATTGAGTTGGTGAATCATACTTCTCTCCTCTTGCTGGAGGTGCAGGGAAGTAGGTGTGTGGAAGGTTACCATTTGGAAATTAAGGAAATTGTAATAGAGATGGATTATCTTCTTCAAGTTCTCTCAGCTCTGGGGTGGCTAGGTAGTGCAATGAATAGAACACTGGCCCTGGACTCAGGAGGACCTGAGTTCAAATCCCGATTCATATATGTAAACCCAAAAATAGCTGTGTGAACTTGGTCAAGTCACTTAACTCCAATTGCCCTCCAAAAATATTAAGAAAGAAAACAAAAAAAGAAGAAAAAAAAAGATCTCCCAGCTCTGAAGTGCTAGAAGGACCCCTGAAATCTATATATTCCAATTCTGGGAGACATGTTCTACTCATTACAATGTATATGGCTTACATTATGCATGTGAAGAGCAATTGCAAAAACCTTATATGCTGTGGATCAACAAGCTAAAATATCCTAAAGCAAAAGTGCATATATCTCAAGGAAAAAGATATGTGTCAGCATAAATCAACACACAGTGATTCATGTTTTTAACAGAAAACTCAGTTAAGGTGAGAGGTTGGGAAGGACAAAAAAAAAATGAATTAGGGCATAAAGGAGAAAAAAATAGTACCTCTCAGTAGCAAAAGAAATGATACAGATTATTCAGAAAAGAGAATTATTCTTTTTCTTTATCTTTCCTTTTTACTTTTTTTCTTAATTTTTTTGTTTTTTATTAATTTGTTTGTTTGCTTTGAGTTTACAAGATTCAGTTCCACTGTTCTTTGAATTTCAAAATGTCTTCCCCTCTCACCCCTCTCCCCCCTTAGCAGCATACAATCAGGTATAGGATCTGCAGATACATTCACATTAGACATTTGTCTGGTTATAACGAAGTATTGTATGGAATGGAATGAAAAATGGGAAAAAGGAAACAAAACAGAAGAAGAAAAAGAAAGAGAGAACATAATTTGATTCAATTTACATTAAAACTCTGTTCTTTCTAGTTATTTCTTTTTTTTGTTGTTGTTGTTTTTGATTAAACAAATGCTTTATTAACATCTGGTTTACATCATTCATTTCCACCAGATTATGAGTTACATTTTCCCTCCATTTTTCCCTACCCACCACCCCAGAATAGCAGTCCCACTAGATATCCCCTCATCCAATCTGCTCTCTCCCATATATTCTCCCATACCCCCTTCGAATTTGCCATTAGGGCAAGGTGAATCTCTGAGCCCCACTGCCTGGACATCTTATGAAACATTTAATTTTAAAACTTTGATTTTCAGATCCATTCCCCTTCTCCCTTGTCACCCACTCCCTCTAAGAAGATAAGCAATTCAGTATGTGTTGTACATGTATATCTATGCAAAACATTACCATAGTAGATATATTGTAAAAGACTGCTTATATTTCCCTCCCACCTGTCTCACCTCCCACCTGGTCCATTCCCTACTTAGATCCTGTCCCTCTTTGATAGTGGGTACTTCTGACCTCCCCTCTCCCCAGAATGCCCTCCCCTCCATCACCCCCCCTCTCATCCCCCTTTCCCCCACTCAGGAGAGTGAGTGAGGGTAAGATATTCCATTTAGTATGTATGTGATTCTCTCCTTGAGCCAACTTCAATGAGAATATGCTTTTGCCTTTTTGCCTTCCTGTTCTTCCCCTCCCCTGCAACTACTTCCCCTTGCCTCTTCTACATGAGATAGTTTGCCCTACCCTGTCTCTCTCCATCACCTCTTGCCACTTTCCTCTCTCACCTCTTGACTTCACCCCTTAAGAATCATCCCTTCCTTGGGGCGGCTAGGTGGCGCAGCGAGCAGAGAGCCAGCCCCGGAGCCAGAAGGACCCGAGCTCGGATCTGGCCCCAGACACCCAACACACAAACAAAAACCCAGCCACGTGAACCTAGGCAAGTCACCCAACCCCAATTGCCCTCCAAAAAAAAAATAATCATCCCTTCCCATCAAATTCAACCTGTGCCCTCTATCCATGTATACCTGTGAACATATGCCATGTACCCTTCTTCAATTATTTTCATAATGAGAAAGGTTTCATCAAACACAGTTATTGTTTTTCCATGTAGGACTGTAAATAGTCCAACTTTGATAAGTTCCTTTTGATTTCTTTTCCTTGATTACCTTCTCATGCATCGCTTGCTTCTTGTGTCTGAATATCAAATTTTCTATTCAACTCTGTTTTTTTTTCATCAAGAATGCTTGAAAGTCCTCTATTCCACTGAATGACCATATTTTCCCCTGAAACAAAATACTCAGTTTTGCTGGGTAGGTGACCCTTGGGTTCATTCCCAGCTCTTTTGCCTTCTGGAATATCATATTCCATGCCCTTCTATCACTCAATGTAGAAGCTTCCAGGTCCTGGGCTATTCTGATTGTGTTTCCACAATACTGAAATTGTTTCTTCCTGGCTGCTTGGAGTATTTTCTCCTTGATCTGGGGATTCTTGAACCTGGCTATAATATACCTGGGAGTTTTCTTTTGGGGATCTTTTTTAAGGAGGTGATCTGTGGATTCTTTCAACCTCTATTTTGCCCTCTGGGTCTAAAATATCAGGGCAATTTTCCTTGAGAATTTCTTTAAGGATGATTTCTAGGTTCTTTCTTTGATCAGGGCTTTCAGGTAGTCCAATAATTTTTAAATTAACTCTCCTGGATCTATTTTCCAGGTCAGTGGTTTTTCCCGTGAGATATTTCACATTGCCTTCTATTCTTTTATTTGTTTGGATCTGCTTAATAGCATCTTGATTTCTCATAAAGTCACTAGCTTCCATTTGCTCCAGTCTAACTCTGAAGGAATGAATCTCCTCAGTGAGCTTTTGAGATTCTTTTTCCATCTGGCAAATTTGGCTTTTTAAGGCATTCTTCTCCTCATTGTCTTTCTGAGCCTCTTTTGCCATTTGAGTTAGTCTATTTTTTAAGGTGTTATTTTCCTCAGTCAGGCTGTTGACTGTCGTTTCATACTTTTCTTGCATCTTTTTCATTTCTCTTCCCAAATTTTCCCCCACTTCTCTTATCTGCTTCTTAAGGTCCTCTATGGCCTGTAGCCAGCTTGTATTTTCATTTGGGGCTTTTGGTGCAGGAGTTCTGACCTCACAGTCCTCCTCCATGCTTTGAGCCTCTTTGCCCCTAAAATAGGAGTCCAATGTTGAACTTTTCTGTTTATTTTGTTTCGTTTGCCTAGGCATATTGCCACTTAATTACTTGATTTTTGGGCTTGTTGCCACAGTAGGACTCTGCCTCCAGACAGGGGAGCTTCCACCCAAACGTGGCATCTTCACAACTTCCGCCAGTTGTGTGGTCTCTGTAAAGCCTCCACCCAGTCTGGCAAGTTGGATACCCACCCCAAACTTCCCCCCCAGACCACAATCCAGATCCAGGCAGTTTAAAGCCAAAGCGATTAACCCCCAGACTGACTGCTGGATCTTCCTACAGTTTGCAGACCTGGAGCTAGAGCCACTGCTGATGCTTCAAAATGGCTTCTGTGCAGCAGTTTCTTCAGCAGCTTTTTGCCCCCAGGGGAGGAAGCCATGTGTTCCCCAAATACTGGTCCCAAAGTCCACAGTGCACTAACCTCTCACTTTGTCCTAGGCATAACTGTGCTGATAATTCTGGAATCGCCACAATTGCTGGTGTTCTGGGGTTCCACCAGCCGGCTGAAGGCCTGGCCGCCCTGGGGCTAAAACCGCGGACCTGGGCTCAGCTCTGTGGGCTGTGCTGTCTGTTCCCAGCTCGCTGGGCTGCCTGCTCTCAGAGCGCTGCGCTGGCTGCTCCCTGCAGGGCTGCTGGGCTGTCCTCAGGAGGAGGTTAGCTTCTCTGTGCCGTTCTGTGGGTGCTGTGGCTCCAGAAGTTGTTAGGAGCTCTCTTTCACATTGTTTGAAATTTGTGTGGGGCAGAGCACATTGGAAATGCTGTTTCTACTCCACCATCTTGGCTCCGCCCCTCTCTAGTTATTTCTTTGAATGTAGAACTCTCTCTCCATTGAGAGTTCTTAGGAGTTGACTTATAGCCCAGAATTTCTGAGAAGAGTCTAGTCTGTCACAGTTGGTCTTCACACCTAAATTCTATCTGTAATTGTGTACAATTTTTTCTTCGTTCTGCTCCTCTCACTCAGCATCAGTTCTGATTAGATAAATGTAAATTTCAGGTAAATGTAAAGTACATCTGCAATTCATTTCTTATGGCATAATAATATTCCATTACATTCACATACCACAACTTGTTTAGCCATTCCCCAATTGATGAGCATCCCCTTAATTTCCAGTTCTTTGCCAGACCAAGAAGAGTTGCTCTTAATATTTTTGTACATATGGGTCTTCCTCCCACTTCTATAATCTCTTTGGGATACAACTCTAGAAGATTTATTGTTGGGTCAAAGGATATGAAATTACTTATAGCCCTTTGGGCATAGTTCCAAAATGCTCTTCACAATAGTTATATCAGTTCACAATTACACCAGCTATGCTTTAGTGTCCCAATTTTTCCACATCCTCTCCAGCATTCATCATTTTTATGTTTTGTTATCTTAACCAATCTGACTGGTGAGATGTGGTACCTCAGAGTTGTTTGGATTTGCATTTCTCTAATCAATAGTGATTTAGAACATTTTTTCATATGCTTTTAGATATATATATATATATATATATATATATATATATATATATATATATATATATATATATATATCTCTTTAATTTCGTCCTCAGAGAACTGCCTTTTCATATACTTTGAACATTTATCAATTAAGGAATGATTTCTATTCTTATAGATTTGACACAATTCTCTGTATATTTTAGAAATGAGGTCTTTATCAAAGACATTGCTTTTAAAAAAAATTATTTCCCAATTCCCTACTTCTCTCTTAATTTTTGGTTACATTGGTTTTGTTTATACAGAAGCTTTTCAATTTCATATAACCAAAGTTATCCATTTTGAATTTTTTAATTCTCTCTAATACTTGTTTGGTCATGGATCCTTACTCTCTCAATAAATCTAACAAGTATGATATTCCTGCTTTCCCATATTGCTTACAGGATGATCCAGTATACATAGATCACACACCTATTTAGATTTAATTTTTTTTGTAGATGTTAGATAATGGTATAAGCCCAGTTTATTCCATACTCTTTTCCAGTTTTCCTAGGAGTTTTTGTCAAATAGTTAGTTCTTATACCAAAAAGTGGGGTCTTTGAGTTAACCAAAGAGTAGATTATTAAAGTCGTTGACTGCTGAGTCTCATGTTCTCAATCTACTCCATTGATCCACTGCTCTATTCCTCAAACAGTACCAACTAGTTTTAATGACAGCTGCATTATAATACAGATTAAAGTCTGGTATAGCTAGGCCACCACCCTTAGCAATTCTTTTCACTAATTCCATTAGTATTCTTGATCTTTTCTTCTTCCAAATGAATTTTGTTACTATTTTTCTAGTTCTATATAATAATTTTTAAAGCAAATTCATTGGGAAGACACTAATTATATAACTTATTTAGGTAAAATTGTCAATTTTATTATATTAGCTCAATGCAGTGATGAGCAATTGATGTTTTTCCAATTATATCTGACTTTGTTTGAGGGAAAAGTGTTTTGTAGTCGTGTTCATATAGGTCATTCATCTGTTTTGGCACATAGATTCCCAAATATTTTCTATTGTCTACAGTAACTTTAAATGGCATTTCTCTTTCTATATCATCCTGTTGGATTTCATTAGAAGTATACAGGGGGGATAGAGCCAAGATGGCAGAGTAGAAAGAGCACTTCCATGGAGCTCCAGCCCACACCACTTCAAAATTATGTAAAAGAGGGTCTCTGAACAACATCTGGAGTTCAAGAACCCACAGAACAACATGAAGAAGCTAACCTCCCGCTGAACACAGTCTTGCAGTCAGCATGGAGCAGCAAGCACAGCACTTTGGGAGCTGAGACCAGGACAGCATGAATCAGATGGTTAAGCCCCAGGGGGTCCGGGCCAGAACCTGACTGGAGGGATCCCAGAATGCCAGCAGTGTGGTGATTCCAGAATTATGGACACATATATGTGGACTTTGGGACAAGTATTTGAGAAAGGGTAAGCTTCTTCCCCTGGGGGTAATAAGCAGCCGAAGAGATGTGGCACAGCCACCATTTTGCAGCTTCAGTTGCAGCTTTAGCTCCTGGCCCTCAAAATGTAGGGGGATCCAGCAACCAGTTTGGCAGGCAATAGTTCTTGCTTTAACCTCCCTAGATCTGCATTACAGTCTGAGGTAAACGTCTTGGGGATGTGTGTCCAGCTTGCCACAGTATTGGGGACTTCATGGAGGGCATCCAACTAATACCTCCGGCAGTAGGGAAGACCCCAAAGTTTGGGAAGGAAGCTCCCCTGTCTGGTGGCAGAGTCGTACTGTGGCAACAAGCCCAAAAGTCTAGTAATTAAGTGGCAACATGCCTAGGCAAAGGAAACAAAAATAAAAAGAAAATGCAAAATTAGACTCCTACTTTGAGGGATCGAAGCATGAAACAGGAAGAGGGCTGTGAGGTCAGAAATACTGCACCAAAAGTCCCAAATGAAAATTGGAGAGGGTTAAAGGCCATAGAGGACCTTAAGAAGGATTTTGAAAACCAAATAAGGGAAGTGGAGGAAAAATTGGGAAGGCAAAGGAGAAGGATGCAGAGAAAGTATGAAATGAGAGTCAACAGCCTGACTGAGGTAAATAACACCTTAAAAATAGACTAACTCAAATGGCAAAAGAGGCTCAGAAAGGCAACGAGGAGAAGAATGCCTTAAAAATTCGAATTTGCCAGATGGAAAAAGAATCTCAAAAGCTCACTGAGGAGATTCATTCCTTCACAGTTAGAATGGAGCAAATGGAAGCTAGTGACCTTATGAGAAATCAAGATTCTGTTAAACAGATCCAAAAAAATGAAAGAATAGAAGGGAATGTGAAATGTCTCATGGGAAAAACCATTGAACTGGAGAATAGATGCAGGAAAGATAATTTAAAAATTATTGGACTACCTGAAAACTATGATCAAGGAAACAACCTAGAAATCATCCTTAAAGAAATACTCAAGGGAAAGTGTCCTGATGTTTTAGACCCAGAGGGGGAAATAGAGGTTGAAATAATCCTCCAATCGCCTCCTGAAAAATATCCCAAAAAGAAAATTCCTAGGAATATTATAGCCAGGCTCCAGAACTCCAAGATCAAGGAGAAAATACTTCAAGCAGCCAGGAAGAATCAATTTCAATACTGTGGAAACACAATCAGAATAGTACAGGACCTGGCAGCTTCTACACTGACGGATAGAAGGGCATGGAATATGATATCCCAGAGGGCAAAAGAGCTGCGATTGAAGCCAAGGGACACCTACCCAGCAAAATTGAGTATGTTGTTTCAGGGGAAAATGTGGTCATTCAGTGGAATAGAGGACTTTCAAGCATTCTTGAGGAAAAAAACAGAGTTGAATAGAAATTTTGGCATTCACCCACAAGAAGCAAGAGATGCTTGAGAAGGTAATCAAGGAAAAGAAATCAAAAGGAACTTATCAAAGTTGAACTATTTACATTCCTACATGGAAAAACTATAACTGTGTCTGATGAAACCTTTCTCAATATGAAAATAATGGAAGAAGGATATATGGGCATATGTTTACTGGCATACATGGATAGAGGGCACAGGTTGAATTTGATGGGAAGGGATGATTCTCAATGGGTGAATGTAAGAGGTGAGAGAGGAATGTGGCAAGAGGAGATGGGGAGAGATAAGGTAGTATAAACTATCTCATGTAAAAGAGACTAGGGGAAGTAGTTGCAGGGGAGGGGAAGAACAGATAGGCAAAAAGGCAAAACCATATTCTCATTGAAGTTGGCTGAAGGAGAGACTCACATACATACTAAATGGGATATCTTACCCTGCAGAAGAGTAGGTGAAAGGGTGATCAGAGGGGGGATGATGGAGGTGAGGGCATTTTGAGGGGAGAGGACGTTGGAAGTACCCACTATCAAAGAGGGACAGGATCAAAGTAGGGAATGGACCAGGTGGGAGGTGAGATGGGTGGGAGGTAAATATAAGCAGTCTTTTACATTATATCTACTATGGTAATGTTTTGCATAGCTATACATGTACAACACATACTGAAATCCTTATCTTTTCAGAGGGAGTTAGTGACAAGATAGGAAGGAAATTGATCTGAAAATCGAAGTTTTAAAAGTAAATGTTTCATAAGATGTCCAGGCATTGGGGCTCAGAGATTCACCTTGAATTAATGGCAAAGTTGAAGGCAGTGTGGTAGAAGATATGGGAGAGAGCAGATTGGATGAGGGTATATCTAGTGGGACTGCTATTCTGGGGTGGTGGATAGGGAAAAATTGGGGGAAAATGTAACTCAAAATCTGGTGGAAATGAATGATATAAACCAGAAGTTAATAAAGCATTTGTTTAATAAATAGTCATATTCCTTCATTCTTCATGGTGCCTTTTAGCAGCATACAGTTTCCTTCCTTAACTCTATTAATTAGATCCATTTTTGCTTTTCTTTATCTGAGATAAAGATAGCTACCCTTGTTTTTTTTTTTAACATTAGCTAGATTAATCATATATTTTAATGTAGCCTTTTCCTTTACCCTGTGCCTATGCCTCTGATTCAGATGTGTTTCTCTTAAACCACATATAGTAGGATTGTGTTTTTTAATCCATTTTGTTATCCACCTCTCTTTTATGGGACAGTTCATCCAATTCACTTTCACTGTTATGATTATTATCTGCCTCTTTCACTCCATCCTATACCCCTGTTTATGTTTTTCTTTCTCCACTTCATCCTTCCCCTCCTTAAGAGTTTTCGTTTTGACCATCACCTCCCTCAGTATAACCTTCTTACCTACCCCCTCTCCTTTTTTTTTCTCCTCCATTTTCCACTTACTTCTTCCCTACTTTCTAACCACAACCCTTTTTTACCCCAACCACGCTCCTACTGCGTATAGTATCTGAAAGATTTTTATACTTAATGTAGTATATTATTTCTTCCTCCTAACCAAGATTGGCAGGAACAGATATCATGCAAATCTCCCCTACCAAACCTCTTTCCCTCTATTATGATGCATTTGATGTCTCTTCTTGATAGAGTCCTGTGATTAAGTGGTTATTTTATTCCCTCCTTTTTCCATAGCCAATGAGGGAGAAAGGCATATAATGTTCATCTACCTCCCTTCTTTCCCTATACTATATTTTTATGTATCTTTATATAGCATAATTTACTCTTTTCTATTTCATATATATATATATATATATATATATAAAACATATATATATATATATATATATATACATATATATATATTTTTCAATTGCTTTATTAACTTCTGGTTTACATCATTCATTTCCACCAGATTTTGAGTTACACTTTTTTCCCAATTTTTCCCCTACCCACCACCCCAGAATACCAGTCATACAATATATTCCATCACCTAATCTTCTCTCTCTCATATCTTCTCCCATATCCCTTTGGACTTATCCAATAGGGCAAGGTGAATCTCCAAGCCCCATTGCCTACATGTCTTATATCCAAATTAGATGCAAAATAGTATTATTCATAGTAAATATATATATATATATATATATATATATATATATATATACATATAATTTTGAAAGAAAGATAAGAAACTCACTATATGCTGCATGTGTAGCTATGCAAAATATTACCATAGTAGATATATTGCAAATGACTGAGTACATTTCCCTCCCTCCCATCCCACCTTGCACTTTGTACACTCCCCCACTTGATACCATCACTTTTCAAAAGTAGATGTTTCCATCAACACTCCCCCACCAGCCCGCCCTCCCATTTACCACCTTCTGCCATCCCCCTGCCATCCACAATGATATATAGTGGGGCAGCTAGTTAGTATGCATGACATTCTCTCCCTGGTCCAAATTCAATGACAATAACGTTTGGCTTTTTTGCCTTTCTGTTCTTGCCCCCCTCAGCAAACACCTTCCCCAGCATGCTCTACACTAGACAGTTCCCCACATTGTCTCTCCCCATTTCCCCTCACCACATTATTGTCTCACCTCTTACCCTCACCTTTTAAGTATCATTTCTTCCTATTGAATTCTACCTGAGCCCTCTCTCTATGTATATTTGAAAACACACACACACACACACACACACACACACACACACATATACAGATTCACAAATGTATTTATATACCCATATACACTTCTTCAAGTATTTTCATAATGAAAAAAAAATGTTTCATTAGTTACACTTATTATTTTTCCCTGTAGCAATGTAAATAGTTCAACTTTTATTTCTTTTCCCTGTTTACCTTCTCAAGCATCTTTTGTTTCTTGTATATGAATGTCAGATTTTCTATTCAACTCACATTTTTTCCTCAAGAATGCTTGAAAGGCCTCTATTCCACTGAATGACCAAATTTTCCCCTGAAACATGATACTCAGTTTTGCTGGGTAGTTGATTCTTGGTTTTAATCGAAGTTCCTTTGCCCTCTGGAATCATATTCCATGTGTTTTCCTCCCTCAGTGTAGAAGATGCCAGATCCTGTGTTATCCTGATTGTGTTTCCACAATATCGAGATTGTTTCTTCCTGGCTGCTTGTAGTATTTTCTCCTTGTTGTGGGAGTTCTGGAACCTGGCTACAATATTCGTAGGAGTTTTCTTTTTGGTACCTTTTTTCAGGAGGTTATCTGTGAATTATTTCAACCTCTATTTCCCCCTCTGTTTCTAAAACATCAGGGCAAATTTCCTTGACAATTTTTGAAGGATGATTTCTAGATTTTTTCTTAGATCATGAATTTCAGGTAGTCCAATAATTTTTAAATTATCTCTCCTTGATCTATTTTCCAGGTTAGTGGTTTTTCCCATGTTATATTTCACATTGCCTTCTATTCTTTTATTTGTTTGGATCTGCTTAATAGCATCTTGATTTATCATAAAGTCACTAGGTTCCATTTGCTCCAGTCTAATTCTGAAGGAATGAATCTCTTCATTTAGCTTTTCAAATTATTTTTCCATCTGGCAAATTTGGCTTTGCAAGGCATTCTTTTCTACATTGCCTTTTTGGGCCTCTTTAGCCATTTGAGTTAGTCTATTTTTTCAGGTGTTATATTCCTTAGTCTTGCTGTTGATTTTCATTTAATACTTTTCTTGCATCTTTCTCATTTCTCTTCCCAATTTTCCCCCACTTCCTTTATCTGCTTCTTAAGGTCCTCTATGACCTGTAACCAGCTCATATTTTCATTGGGAGCTTTTGGTGCAGGATTTTTGACCTCGCAGTCCTCCTCCTGTTCCATGCTTTGAACCTCTTTGCCCCTAACATAGGAGTCTAATGTTGCATTTTTCTGTTTATTTTGTTTCCTTTGCCTAGTCATGTTGCCACTCAATTACTTTGCTTTTGGGTTTATTGCCATAGTTGGACTTTGCCACCAGCCAGGGGAACTTCAGTCCCAAACTTTGGGGTTTTCTCAACTTCTGGAAGTATTAGTTGGATAGCCTCTGTGAAGCTTCCACACATTGTGGCATACTGGTCACATGCCCCAATACCTCCACCCCAGACTGCAGTCCAGATCCAAGAAAGGTAAAGCAAGAGTGCTTATCCCATAGACTGATTGCCGGATCCCCCTACTGTTTGCAGGCCAAGAGCTGAAGCTGCAATGCGGCAATGTGGAGCAAGCTGTGCCTGCTACTCAGCAGCTTATTGCTCCCAGCGTATGAAGCTGATGCATTCTCCCAACAAGTCCCAAAGTCCATAGGGCACTAACCTGTCACTTTGTCCTAGGCATCTATGTGTTGATAATTCTGGAAATGCCACATCTGGTGTTCTGGGGTCCCTATATCCAGCTGCTGGTCTGGCTGCCTTCAGGCTAAAACCGTGATTCATGCTTGCCTGGACTCAGATCCCAGAGTGCTGACTCTACTTCATTCTTAACTCTTCTTCCATTGCTGTCCTTTTGTAGCCTTTAATAGGTTTTTTATCACCATTTTTGTGTAATTTATACCCATACCCTCTATTTGTCTATAAATAATTTGCACTTATTAAATAACAGAGAGTGTGTGTGTGTGTGTGTGAGTGTATGTGTGTGTTTGTGTGTCTTTTCCTTGTTTATCTTCCTATGTCTCTCTTACACCTGATAACTGGAGGTTGAAGTTTCCATTGTTCTCTGACTTTTTCATCTGGAAGGTCTGGAAATCTGTTATATCATTGAATAACCATCTCCTTGCCTGGAAGCATATGTTCAGGTTTGCTGGGTAGGTGATCCTTTTTTATAATCCGAGATATTTTGCCTTGAAAACAATTGTATTCCACTTCCTCTGATTTTTTTTCAGTGTAGAAGCTGCCAGATCCTGGGCAATCCTCACTATGGTTCCACTATATTTGAATTGTTTCTTTTTGGCCCCTTGTAGTATTTTCTCCTTTACCTGATAGTTCTGGAGTTTGGCCATAGCATTTCTCGGACTTTTCAATTTGGGATCTCTTTGAGGAGTTGACTTGTGAATTCTTTCAATTTCTATTTACCCTCTGGTTCTGGTATCTCAGGACAGTTTTTCTTGATGAGATCTTGGAAGATGTTGTCCAGGCTCATTTTTTCATCCTGCTTTTCTGGTAGTCCAATGTTTCTCAGATTATCTCTCCTGGATCTGTTTTCCAGTTCAGTTATTTTTCCATTGAGATAGTTTACCTCTTTTTCTAATTTTCATTCTTGATGATTTGTTTGACTAGTTCTTGGTTCCTCATGGACTTATTCTCTCCAATTTGGTTGATTCTAGTTTTCAGCAAATTATTTTCCTCAGTTGTCAAAGCTCCTTTTCCATATTACACATTTTTCTTTTTCAGGTGCTGTTTTCTTCATTGTAATGTTTTTTTTCTAATTTTGCAATTTTGATTTTAAAACCATTATTAATTGTGTCTTCCATCTCTATAATTTGGTTTTCAAAATTCCTTTTGAGCTCATCTAAGAATGCTTTCTGTACTTGAGACCAATTTCCACTAGAGGTTTCAGCTGTGAGTGTGGATTGAACATAGCCTCATGCTGAATTTGGTTCCTTCCTCTCATGATATTAGGACTACAGAGTCTTTGTCTTTGCAGTCTGCTTTTTACCCATTTTGACGCAGGTTCCTAGCCCTTCTCTGACTCTAGGTTTCCCAAGCCTTTACTGTTTAAGGTTTTGCCCTGGGGCAATAATTACTATGTTTCCATGGTCAGAGGGGGGAATTGGAGCACTCGGGGTTCACTCTGCCATCCTGATTCCTGGAGGTCCAGATAGTGACTTTTTAAATTTCTAGTCAGTGCCTTGGTAGTCTGAACAGTAAGTGCTGCCTTTTCCAGGGGCCCTGCATTTGACTCTTATCCTGCTCAGTCCAGTTTCAGCCCTGCAGTGTTAGGCATGGCAGTGGCCCTTGAGCTTGTTGGTCTACCTATCACTACATTCATCAGGCCTTGTCCAGGCCTCTGCACACCTCGGCATCTCTTCCTCTGTGTACCACATTGTCCAGACCTCTGTGTGCCACAGAGTGTGGGCTGTGGCATCTGGGTCTCTATGCCTCCTTCTTTTCTTTCTTTCTTGCTTTTCTCTGTCTCTTCCTACATTTCTTTCCTTTTTTAATGAAAGGTTGGATGCAAGGTTTGGTAGTTGAATTGATAGATGAATTGAGAGATGGGAAGTAGATCTACAGTTTCATTAATATATGAGGATCCTAAGTGACAATATTTCCTCATCCATCCAATATTTCCACATCCATTTCCTCATCCACTAACACTGGAGATAGTAAATTTTCTAAAATTTCAAGTATCAGAGGTTTGCCTAGAGTACAGAGAATTTGTGACTTGCTCAAATTTATATATCCATTATATGTAAGTTATAGGACTTGAGCCTTTGCCTCCCAGTGTTGTCCAGGTTTTTATTATCTTAATTTACTTAAAGCTGACAGTCTTTGGGTACTATCTTCTGTTGATATAAGCACCCTTGGGCCCCCACAGCAGCCCAGGCATTCCAGATTTAGAATTTTCAAAGTTTTTCTACACTGTAGTTTAGATTTCTTGTTTTGTTGTTATCTCCCCCAAATAGATTATTAACTTTTCATAAACATAAACTGTTTTTAGTTTTTTAATTCATATTACCAGCACTTAGCACAGGCTTCACCGTATAGAAAATGCTTAATAAATATTATAAAAAATAATTAATTCCTTATTTTATGTTTGTTTCCTTTTATGCTAAGTTATGATCCACCAAGATAAACATCATTCAGTTTCATGAGAAACACAGAGCTCTGTTAACTTTGTTGAGTTCCTGAACCATAGATTTTAGAACACCTGTCTTTGAATGAACCCAAAAGCAGCATTTTAAATTATTTCAGTTATGGATTGAATAAAAGTTATAAAATTTTGTCCATTTTTTACCTAGTTTGAAATTAAGAATACTGAAACTTTTGAGATAGGTGAAAACCTGTTATAAGTCATCATGTTTTAAATATTACTTATAAATATGGTGTCAATTACATGTAAAATGGATTAGCAATTATCTTAATCATAGTGAAAAATTCTTTCTTGGAATTAAATAGTGCACCTCCAGCTGTGCAGGAATGGAGAGCTTCACAAATCCAAGTAGAATTGAAAGAGAGTGTAAAAGGGAATGCTACAGAATAAAAATGATTTATTTGATAACATCTGGAAATTATTTTGGGATTATGTCTACAATAATATAGATGTAGAGAAATGGTAGATAAGAAAGGCTGAGATTTTAATAGTGCCATTTAATACATAAAGGCATCCACTTAAGATTGGAAAATGAGAGGAAACATTTCCTCTTTTCGATAGCATGATTATCTGTATTATTTACTATTTCATGATTATATAAAGGGGAATTTAGAGTGTGAATTACTAGTAGACATTTTTTTAAGGAAATGCATTTTTAAAAATTTGGAATATCTCTTTTTGAAGCTTAATAACATTAAAAATGTTATGATCAGCACCAGATGTACTGAATATGGTTTTATCTTGGTATTCTAACTACATGAGCAGTAAAGAATATAAACAGTGCTAGTGGCTTATTACTTAGGAATAATGAATGAAGAGAAAATTAAAGAACTGATATTAAGACTGTAGGTCATCGAATCATAACCCTTCAAGCTGGTCTGTGCACTGCCTTAATTCAAATGAAGTAATATCAATATTATATAGATAAAGAAACTAAGCCATATACACATGTAGCGATGACGTTGGAAACATAGGTAGAAGGTAGAAAAGTAGGGACTAGCCTTCAAAAGTATTGGCACCTAATGAAGTATGGTTTTCCTTTGACTACACATTTTTCTCCTTGAAAGGAAAGAGATTATAATAAAAGGCTATAGACCGAGGATATCAGGAAAAAACAAATAAACAAAAACAACAAAAAAAAGGCAACTACTGTATCACAGACTCTGATGTAATACTTTCAGTTATAGAGTATTTCTTTTTAATTTGTTTCAATTGAACACATATTTATTGAATACATACTAGGAGAATTATTTGAAGAAAAGGTTCCTTTCTTGTATTCCCAATCTTTAGCACAATGTTTGTTATTTATTTATTTATTTTAATTAATTTATTAGTTTAGCTTCAGTTAACAACATTCAATTCCATTATTCCTTGATTTTCAAATTTCCTTTACTTCCCTCACTCCTCCCCCCATGACAGCATATGGTCCAGTATAGCATCTGCAAATACATTCATATTAGACATTATTCCAATTACAAAGTCGTATTGTACTAGATGGGATGAAAGAGGGAAAAGAAGAATTAAAACCAAACAATGAAAAGGAAAAGATCATTTAGTTCACTTCCTTCAGGATTCAGGCTCAGTTCTTTCTAGTTATATCTCTGGAAGGCGCATTTCTCTCTTTCTTGAGTCTTTCGGGGATTGACTTATATCACTGCATTGCTGAAAAGAGTCCAGTCTGTCATAGTTGGTCATCACACATATGATATGTCTGTGATTGTATACAAATTTCTTCTGATTCTACTCCTCTCACTCATCATCAGTTTGTATAATTCTCTCCGGGTAATTATGAAACCTGTCACCTCCTTGTTTCTTATAGCACAATAATATTCCATTGCATTCATATACCACAAAATATTTAGCCACTCCCCAATTGATGGCCATCCCTTTAGTTTCCAATTCTTTGCAACCAAAAAGGGCTGCTATAAATATTTTGTACATATGGATCATCCTCCCACTTCTATGATCTCTTTGGGATATAACCTTAGAAGTGGTATTGTTGGATCAAAGGGTATGACGTTATTTATAGTCATTTGGGCATAATTTCAGATTGCTCTCCAGAATGGTTGGATAAGTTCACAACTCCACCAGCAATGTGTTAGTGTTCCAATTTATCTACATCCTCTCCAGCATTTGTGACTTTCTTATTTTGTCATCTTAGCCAATATGACTGGAGAGATGTGGTATCTCAGAGTTGTTTTGATTTGCATTTGTCTAACCAATAGGGATTTAGAGCATTTCTTCATATGCTTATAGATATCTTTAATTTCTTTATGTGAAAACTGCCTGTTCATATCCTTTGACCATTTATCAACTGCGGAATGACTTGTATTCATATAGATTTGGCTCAATTCTCTATAAATATTAGAAATGAGTCCTTTTGCAGAGACACAAGTTGTAAAAATTATTTCCCAATTTTCCACCTCCCTCTTGATCTTGGTTGCATTGGCTTTGTTTGTACAGAAGCTTTTCAATTTAATGTAATCAAAATTATCCATTTTGCATTTTATAATGCCCTCTAATTCTTGTTTGGTCCTAAAGTCTTCCCTTCTCCACAAATCTGTCAGGTAAACTATTCCTTGCTATCCCAGATTGCTTACAGTATCATCCTTTATACCAAGATCATGCACCCATTTAGACTTGATTTTGGTATATGGTGTTAGATAATGATCTATGCCCAGTTTCTGCCATACTGTATTCCAGTTTTCCCAGCAGTTTTTGTCAAATAGTGCATTCTTATCTCACAAACTGGGGTCTTTGTGTTTATCAAACTATAGATTACCATATTCATTAACTGCTGGGTCTCCTGCACCTAATCTATTCCATTGATCCACTAGTGTACACCTCTGCCAGTACCAAGCAGTTTTGATGACTGCTGCTGTATAATACAGATGAAGATCTGGCATAGCTAGTCCACCTTCCCTAGCATTTCTTTTCATTAATTCCCTTGATGTTCTAGACCGTTTGTTTTTTCAATAAATTTTGTTAATATGTTGTCTAACTCTAAAAAGTAGTTGTTGTTGTTGTTGTTTTTTGTAAATTGATTGGTATGGCACTAAATATATAGTTTAATTTGCATAAAATTGCCATGTTTATTATATTAGCTAGACTCAGCCATGAGCAATTGATATTTTTCCAACTATTTAGATCTGATTTTATTTGTGTGAGAAGTGTTTTGTAGTTGTGATCATATAGATTCTGGGTTTGTTTTGGCAGGTAGCATCCCAAATATTTTATAATGACTAGAGTGACTTCAGATGGGATGTCTCTTTCTCTTGCTGTTGAGTTTCATTGGAGATGTACAGGAATGCAGAGGATTTATGTGGGTTTATTTTATATCCTGAAACTTTATCAAATTTATTTATTGTCTCAAGTAGTTTTTTACTTGATTCTCTAGGGTTCTCTATGTATATCATCATATCATCTGCAAAGAGTGATAGCTTAGTCACTTCTTTGCCTAATTTGATTCCTTCGATTTCTTTTTCTTCTCTACTAGATTGTATAAGAGGGGTGATAGTGAACACCCTTGTTTCACTCCTGATCTTATTGGAAATGCTTCTAGGTTATGCCCATTGCATAGAATACTTGCTGATGGTTTTAAATAGATGCTATCCACTATTTTAAGGTAGGCTCCATGTATTTCTATGATTTCTAGTATTTTTAATAGGAATGGATGTTGTACTTTGTCAAAAGCCTTTTCTGCATCTATTGAGATGATTGTGTGGTTTCTGCTAATTTTATTATCGATATGCTCAATTATACTGATGGTTTCCCTAATATTAAACCATCCTTACATTCCTGGAATTAATCCTATCTAATCAGAGTGTATTATTTTTGTGATAAGTTGTGGGAGTCTTTTGGCTAATATTTTATTTAAAATTTTTGCGTCGAAATTCATGAGGGAAATTTGTCTATAATTTTCTTTCTCTGTTTTATCTCATCCTGATTTAGGAATCAGAATCATATCTGTGTCATAGAAAGAGTTCAGTAGGACTCCTTCTTCACTAATTTTCCCAAATAGTTTGTAGAGTATTGGAATCAATTGTTCTTTAAATGTTTGTTAGAATTCACTAATAAACAAAACTGGCCCTGGAGATTTTTTCCTAGGGAGTTCATTGATGGCTTGTTTGATTTCTTTTTCTGAGATGGGGATATTTAGGTAATTCATTTCCTCTTTAGTTAATCTTGGCAACTTGTGATTTTATAAATATTGTTCCGTTTCACTAAGATTGTCTTTTATGTGTGCATAAAATTGGGAAAAATAATTCCTCATATTTTTTTTTATTTCCTCTTCATTGGAGGTAGATTCACCGATTTTATTTTTGATACTCATAATTTGGTTTTCTTCTTTCCTATTTTGATCATATTGACTAAAAGTCTATCGATTATATATATATATATATATATATATATATATATATATATACATATATATATATATATTTACCTAAAACTAACTATATAAAACTATATATTTACCTAAAACTAACTCGTAGTATTATTTATTAATTCAATAGTTTTCTCAATCACAGTTTTATTAATCACTTCTTTGGTTTTCAATATTTCTAATTTAGTACTAAATTGGGGATTTTCAATTTGTTCTTTTTCTAGTTTTTTCAATTGTGTGTCCAATTCATTGACCTCCCTTCTCTCTCCTTTAATTAAGTATGCACTCAGGAATATAAAACTTCCCCTAAGAATTGCCTTTAGTGCATCCCACAAATTTTGGTATGTTTTCTCATTTTTATCATTCTCTTGTATGAAATTATTGATTGTTTCTATAATTTCTTGTTAGACCCATCCATTCTTTAGGATTAAATTGTTTAATTTTGAATTAGTTTTTAGTATTTCCATGGCCCTTTATTGCATATAATTTTTATAACATCATGATCTGAGAATGATGCATTTAATATTTCTGCCTGTTTGCACTGGATAGTGTGGTTTTTATGCCCTAATACATTGTCTATTTTTGAGTATGTACCATGCACTGCTGAGAAGAAAGTAAGGTCCTTTGTATCCCCATTCAATTTTCTTCTGAGATCCATGATATCTAGTCTCTCTAAGATTCCATTCACTTCATTAACTTCTTTCTTGTTTATTTTGAGTTCAGATTTATCGAGTTCAGAGAAGGGGAGGTTAAGGTCCCCCACTAGTATAGTTTTGCTATATATTTCTTCCTCTTATTCCTTTAACTTCTCCTCGAAGAATTTGGATGTTATACCACTTGGTGCATATATATATATATATATATATATATATATATATATATATATATATATATATACGTATATATATATATATATATATATATATATATATTAAATAGTGATATTGCTTCATTCTCAATGGTGACTTTTAGTAGGATATAGTTTCCTTCCTTATCCCTTTCAATTAGATCTATTTTTGCTTTTGCTTTATCTGAGATAAGTATTTCTACCCCCACTTTTTTTTTTTTTACTTTAGCTTAGGCATAATAAATTATATTCCAACTTTTTACCTTTATCCTGTGTATACCCCTTTCTTTAAAATGTGTTTCTTGTACACAGCATATTGTAGGATTATGGTTTTTAATCCATTCTGCTAGCTGCCTCTGTTTTATGGGAGAGTTCATCCCATTCACATTCACAGTAATGATGACTACCTGTCTCTTCCCCTCCATCCTATTCCCTCCCCTCTTTACGTTTTTGCTTCTTCCTTCTCCCTTCCCCTGCTTGAAGTTGTCCCTTTTGCCCACCCCCTCCCTCAGTGTTCCCACCCAGTGACCTCCCTTCTTAAACTAACCTCTCCCCTTACTACTATTCCCCTCCCTTCCAATTCCCCCTTTAGTTTAGAATTGATGTGTCTATTCACATTAGAATTTTAAACTTCACTGATTACGTTGATCCCTCTTTGAACCAGAAGCAGTGAGAATAGTGTTTAAATGATGTTCCTCTCCCTCTTTCTTTCCCCTCTTCTATAGTGTGTCCTGATGCCTCTTCAGATGGTATATTTTACCTTTTCCTATCTCATCCTTTCCTTTTTCCCATTACAGTCCCTTTGATCCCCTTAATAGTTTCTTTTTTTAGTCCCCAGGTAAGTGGATTCATACCCAAACCCTCTATCTAAGTATAACCCTTTTGAAGGTCACGATAGTCATAAAGATTTCAAATATTGAAAGTTATCAGCTCCACATATATGGATGTGAATATTTTGCTCTTGTTGCACCCCAAGTAATGAGCTTGTGTGTGTAGGTGTGGGTGTGTGCACTTATGCATGTGTGAGTCTGTGTTTCCCTTGGTTACCTTTTTATGTCTTTCTTGATTCTTGTAATTGGAGATCAAATTTTCCATTGAGCTCTGGCTTTTTCATCAGGAAAGACTGGAAGTCCCTTATTTCATTAAACGGCCATCTCCTTGCCTGAAAGATTATGCTCAGTTTTACCGTGTAGTTAATCCTTGGTTGTAGTCCTAGCTTTCTTGCCCTACGAAATATCAAATTCCAGTCCCTATGCTCTTTTAATGTAGAAGCTGCTAGGTCCTGTGTGATCCTAACTGTACTTCCTAGATATTTGAATTGTTTATTTTTGGCTGCTTGTAGAATTTTTTCTTTAATCTTGTAATTATGGAATTTGGCTACAATATTTCTTGGAGTTTTCAATTTGGGATCTCTTTCATTATGAGTCTGGTGAATTCTATCGATAGCTATTTTATCTTCTGATTCCAGGACCTCAGGACAGTTTTCTTTGACAATCTCTTGGAGCACGTTGTCTAGGCTGCTTTTTTCATCATGACTTTCTGGTAGACCAATAATTCTTAAGTTGTCTCTCCTGGATGTTCTCTAGGTCAGTTTTTTTTTTTTTTTTCCAGTGAGATATTTTACATTTTCTTCCATTTTTTTCCAATCATCTTCTTTTGTTTGATTAACTCTTGCTGCATAATAGAGTGCTGAGTTTAAGTTTGATTGTATCTATTTTTTAGTGAATTATGTTCTTCAGTTAGTTTTTGAAGTTCCTTTTTTAGGGAGGTATTTTCTTTTTCCAAGTTGGTCACTGCCTTACTGATTTGGTCTTAAATTTTTTTTATCAAGCTCCTCCAGGAATGCTATTTGGGCTTGAGACCAGATCATGTTTCCTTCTGTGGTGTCAGGTGTGGGTAGAGAGTCTATATTGTCCTGGGTATTTGGTTGTTCTTGCTCTACATAGTAATCTCGAATAGACTTTCTTGCCTTCCCCTTCTCCTTCTCAGCTTCCTTTCTTCCCATTGTGATTTCCTGTTTCTTTTTTTTTTAATTTTTTTTTTTTAAAGCAATTGGGGTTAAGTAACTTGCTCAAGGTTAAACGGCTAGTCATTTGATTTATGCGTGGGTGCTCATTTTCTGAGGCCGGATCTGATCTCGGGTCATCCAAACTCCGAGGCCGGCGCTCTTACTCACTGCGCCACCTAGCCGCCCCTTTAGGGCAATTGGGGTTAAGTAACTTGCCCAAGTTACACGGCTAGGTTTTTGTTTGTGCGGATTAAGTGTCGAAGGCCGGCTCTGAACTCAGGTCCTTTCTGATTCCAGGGCCGGTGCTCTAGTCACTGAGCCACCTAGCCGCCCCTAATGATTTCCTGTTTCTTAGTTTCTCAGGGTATGGGTTTACTCTGCCATATTGGCTCCCCTACTCCCTGATTTTCCATTGTTATTCTTTTTTTTTTTTTTCTGTACAACCTTATATTTTCTTGAAACTAAATCCAAGGTAGGCTTTATAGAATAGGTGTTTATGTACAATAAATACCAAATAGCACCACAACTTTTTAAATACCATATGTTTAAATGATGTAGGAGTGTTGTCCAAACAAAATCTTCTTGAATTGACCCTCTGTAAATTCTGTGGCCATAGTTTTAAATCATGTTAGTAAATACTTGTAATTGGAATCAGGGTCTGAAATTATATATCTCAAATATGTTTATCTCTGATAACACCTAAGTATATGACTTAATATTCTTATCTATAAGTTACATGTTTCTTTCCTCACAACTCTTCTGTGAAATATATAGTGTAAGTCTTATTATCTCTGTCTTATAAATGAGAAAACTCAGGTTCAGAGAAATTGAGACTTCTTTTCCTTTCTTGGCAATGAAAAAAAAAAAGAAAATATTTTTGTATTCAAAAAATCTTTCTACTTTCTCTCTTCTATAACTTTTCCAATCTGGTTTCTGACTTCATGCATTATGCAACTGAAATCGTTCTCTCCCAAGTTAAAAATGATCTTTTTATTGCCAAATCTAATGATCTTTCCATAATCCTTAATATTATTGTACTCCTTAGTATTTGACACTGATGACCATTGTTTCTTCCTAAATATTTTCTACTCTGAACTTTCATGACACTTCTTTCTTTTGTTTCCTCTTACTTTTTCAACAATTCCTCACATTCTCCTTTTTAAAATCATTGATCATTCCCATTAATTTTAGTAAAATATTAAAATTATGTCTTAGATGCATTCTCATCTTTTTCTCTATACCCTCTTGCACGATTACTTGATGATAACATATGGGTAGAATTGTAATCTCCATACAGAAGATTATCTCAATCTGGATCCCTAGTCCTACCCTTTCTCCTGAATTTTATCTCTGATTTACTGTATTGAGTTATCTAATATGGATATTCAAGTAAAATTTACCATCCCCCAACATCCTGAATTTCTCTACCTACACTGAGATACCAATTCCTTCCAGGTGCCCATGTTCTCAATATTGGTCCCTTTGTCAATTCACCACCTTTATTCACTCATCATATGTCAATATTTGCCATGTTTTTCTTTGTTTGTTTTTCTGAAAATTTGCTTGTTCCTCCCATTTCTAAATCTCTTATATCTTTTCTTTTCTCTTCTCTTCCATAGTTGCCACAATATTCCAGGATTTCATGATATCATGCTAGGATCACTAAAATGAACTCGTACTTGATCTGCTTGCCTCAAGTACCTCTCAATTCTAATTAGTCCTCCAAACAGACAGCAAAATGTTATTGCCCCTTGAATGAAGGTCTGACCATGTCATGACTCCTCCTCCACAACTCAATAAACTCCAGTGTTATCTTATTATCTCTAGGTTCATTTAAATCTAAGCAAATATCTCTGTCTTAACTTAAAAGTCTTCACAACATAACTCAATTCACCTTCTTTGCCATATTTACCCTCTCTACATGAATGGTATGGTTTAGTCAAATTGCTTTTCTTGTGTATATTTCATGTTTTATCTCTATGTCTTCACCCTGGTTATCATTATTTCCTGGAATGTATCTCCTCCTTATCTCTGCATTTTGAAATCCCTGGTCCCTTTCATGAATTAGTCCAATTGCCATCACTACCTACATGTGGTCTTTATTGATTCTCCAAGCTCCTCATGTTCTCTCTCCAAAATATTTTTTATACTTTCTGTTGCTTATATCATTCTATTTCTATTCTCCCATCTGAACGTAAATTGTTTGAGGGTCAGAACTCACTTGCTTTTATCTTTATATAGTTTAGCTTTCCTTCTTGAACAGTTTTTTTTTTTTTTTTAGTGAATGACTCTTTATTTATTGATTAATAGACAAGCTTAACTCAGAGAACAGGTAGTAGTAGCATAGAAATTCAAATGAGGTCTTCTGACATCAGATATTTTTTTTTTACTTTTCAGCATTGTCAGATTAATCATCTAATTTTTAAATCCATAGTTGCAGTATACAGAATGGAATTGTCTTCAAGTTGAGGACTATTTCATTTTGATTTTTTATGATCTTCACAGTGACTTGAACTTAGTAAGTGATAGAAGGCAAAGTGAAATATCTCACTGAAAAAACTACTGACCTGGAAAATCCATCCAGGAAAGATAATTTTAAAAATGATTGGATTATGTAAAGGCTATGATCAAAAAAAGAACCTAGAAATCATACTTCAATAAATTCTCAAGGGAAGTTGCCCTGATATTTTAGAACCGGAGGGTAAAACAGAGGTTGAAAGAATCTGCCTATCACCTCTTGAAAAAGATGCAAAGATATCTGGGGGGCGGAGCCAAGATGGGAGAGTAGGAACAGCTCATCCAAGCCACTCTGGCTCAGATTCCCCCCAAACTATGTAAAAGGGGACTCTGAACAACTTCTGGAGTCCCAGCACCCACAGAATGACACAGAGAAGCTAACCTCCCACTGAGGATAGCCCAGCAGCCATTCAGGAAGGAACAGCACAGCAGTCTGGGAGCCAGCAGCATGCACAGCAGAGCACAGGGAGCCGAGCCGAGCCGAGCCCAGGCCCCTGTGAGCCACGGTTTTAGCCCCAGGGCGTTAGGGAGAGCAGTCTGCTGGAGGGACCCCAGAACACCAGCATCTGTGGCGATTCCAGAATTATCAACATAGACATGCCTAGGACAAAGTAAGTTTAGTGACCTATGGACTTTGGGACCAGTATTTGGGGAATGCATCGGCTTCCTCCCCTGGGGGATAGAAGCTGCTGAGGAGACAGGTCATTTTGTAGTTTTCAGAGGCAGCTCCAGCTCCTGGCCTGTGAACTGTAGGGAGATCCAGCGATAAGACTCGGGGGGGGGGGGGTAATCTCTCTTGCTTTAACCTCCCTGGATCTGGATTGTGATCTGGGGTGGAGGTCGTGGGTGGGTTTATAACTTACCAGAAATGGAAACTGGCCCTCTCACACATTTGGGCAAAAGTTCCTGTCCGGCACCAGGCCATAGTGTGGCAACAATCCCCAAAGTCAAGTAATTAAGTGGCAACATGCCAAGGCAAAATAAACAGAAAAATGCAACCCTAGACTCCTATTTTGGGGGCATAGAGTGGGAAAAGGACTGTGAGGTCAGAAGTCCTGCTCCATAAGCCCCAGGGGAAAACATGAGTGGGTTGCAGGCCATAGAGGACCTTAAGAAGGACTTTAAAAATCAAATAAGAGAAGTGGAGGAAAATTGGAAAGAGAAATGAGAAGGATGCAGGAAAAATATGAAATGAGGGTCAACAGCCTGATTGAGGAAAACAACACATTAAAAAATAGACTAACTCAAATGGCAAAGGAGGCCCAAAAGGGCAATGAGGAGAAGAATGCCTTAAAAAGTCGAATTTGCCAGATGGAAAAAGAATCTCAAAAGCTCACTGAGGAGATTCATTCCTTCAGAGTTAGACTGGAGCAAATGCAATCTAATGACTTTATGAGAAATCAAGATGCTAGTAAGCAGATCCAAACAAATGAAAGATTAGAAGGCAATGTGAAATATCTCATGGGAAAAACCACTGACCTGGAAAATAGATCCAGGAGAGACAATTTAAAAATTATTTTAATCCCTGAAAGCCATGATCAAAAAAGAACCTAGAAATCACCCTTCAAGAAATTCTCAAGGAAAATTGCCCTGATGTTGTAGATCCAGAAGGCAAAATAGAGGTTGAAAGAATCCACTTATCACCTCCTGAAAAAGATCACAAAAAGAAAACTCCAGGAATATTATAGCCAGGTTCCAGAATCCACAGATCAAGGAGAAAATAGTATAAGAAGCCAGGAAGAAATAATTTCAATATTGTGGAAACCCAATCAGAATAGCACAGGACCAGGCAGCTTCTACCCTGAGGGATAGAAGGGCATGGGATACGGTATTCCAGAGGGAAAAATAGCTGGGAATGAACCCAAGGGTCACCTACCCAGTATAACTGAGTATTTTGTTTCAGGGGAAAATATGGTCATTCAGTGGAATAGAGGACTTTCAAGCATACATGAGGAATAAACCAGAATTGAACAGAAAATTTGACATCCAGATGCAAGAAGCAAGAGATGCCTGAGAAGGTAATCAGGGAAAAGAAAACAAAAGGAACTTATCAAAGTTGAACTATTTACATTCCTACATGGAAAAGCAATAACTGTCACTGATGATATCTTTCTCACTACGAAAATAATGGAAGAAGGGTGTGTAGTCATTTGAATACATATGTGAATGTGTGTGTATATGGTTACAGTTATATATGGATAGAGGGCATAGGTTGAATTTGTTGGGAAGGGAGAATACTCAAGGGATGAAATTATGAGGTGAGAGAGGAAAGTGGCAAGAGGAGATGGGGAGAGACAGGGTAGGGTAAACTATCTCATGTACAAGAAGCAAGGGGAAGTGGCTGCAAGGGAGGGGAAGAATAGGAAGGAAAAAAGGCAAAACCACATTCTCATTGAACTTAGTTCAGGGAGAGAATGACATACATTATAAATGGGATATCTCAACCTGCTGCAGAAAAGGGGGAGGATGAGAGGAATGATGATGGATGGGAGGGTATTCTGGGGGGAGCAGAGGTTGGAAGTACCCACTATAGAAGAGGGACAGGATCAAGTAAGGAATGGACCAGGTGGGGGGGTGGAATTGGTGGGAGGGAATTATAAGCAGCCTTGTACAATATATGTAGTATGGTAACGTTTTGCATAGCTAGACATGTACAAAATATACTGAATTACTTACCTTCCCAGAGGTAATGGGTGACAAGGGAGGGAGGGAATGATTCTGAAATTCGGGGTCTTAAAATTAAATGTTTCAAATATATATAAATACTATTATTAATACTCTTTTGCTTATAATGGAGAGATAAGATGTGCAGGCATTGGGGCACAGAGATTCACCTTCCTGTTATGCAAAAGTCGAAGGGGCTGTGGGAGAAGATATGGGAGAAAGCGGATTGGAGGAAGCGATATCGTGTGGTACTGTTATTCTGGTAGGGTGGGTAGGGGAAAAACGGGGAAAAAATGTAACTCAAAATCTGTTGGAAACGAATGATGTAAAACAAGTTAATAAAGCATTCGTTTAAAAAAAAAAGAAATATTTGAAGGAATTTCACTTGGAAGGGCGGAGGGCTCAGACTTGTTCTGTGTGATCCCCAAGACAAAATTTGGAGTAAAAGATTTAAGTAATTTAAGTGTTTTAATTAATTAAATTATTAATCAATTTAATTAAAGTAATTTAAAAATAAATTTAAGTGTTTTAAAATTGAGAAAATTTATTCTTCATGCCAGGAGAAACTTTGTAACAATTATAACTATTCTTAAGTGCAATGGGTTTCAGGAAAAGACAGCAAATATTTTTCCTCTTACTGGACTTTTATAATACTAGATGTTGGATGGATATTTGTTATATATGCTCTATCTAACTGACTTTTTTGTGGGGGGTTATGAATTGGAATACATTGCCTTTGATGTTCCTAATTCTGAGTGAAAAGTGACAGTTAAGAAAGGAATGTGCATTGAACAAATGTTTTAATATTTTGTGCCTCATTTTCTTCTTCTACAAAATGAAGAGGTTAGTCTAGCTGGATTCTTAGATGCCATCATTTATAGTTTGTGATCCAGTGAAATGATTTTATAATCTTTATGTACCATTTCTATTTCAATTAAATGTTTATATTCAGTCTATACTGAGTTTTATCTCATGATGTTACTTCATGAATAACTACATATAGATATTCGGGTTTTGTGCTAGCGGTATTCACAATTTTTTTTTTATTTTTGCTTTTTATATGGTAATTGGGGTTCACTGACGTGCCAAAGGTCACATGACTAGCTTTTGTGTTAAGTTTCTGAGGCCAGATTTGAACTCAGGTCCTCCTGACTTCAGGGCCAGTTCTCTATTAACAGTCCCACCTAGCCGCACCTATTCATCTTTTATTGTGATTAGATAAGTGAGATATGTATACCAGAGAGTAGGCGAAATATAAGCCCAAGGGCATGAGGAGGTTTTGCTGACTGAAATGAAAAAAATAAGGAATTAACTTAAAAATGGCCAACTATATATTTTCTAAATTACATTGCTTAGTAAAACCCCCAAATGATACATTCATTCAAAAAAAAAAAGCTGGGGGCTTGCTAAATACAAAGCAATATGCCTAAACTTAAAATTATTTACAAAAAATTTGATATCTAAATTCACTTACATAGTATATCAAAATTGTACTTTTCAATAAAATGTGGACCAAAAACATGGACCCCAAGCAGTTAGGTAATCCATTGTCTATTATTCCATAAAATTTGATTCATAAAGAGCGTATAAATAAGCATATTAAACAATAAAGTTTTAAAGATCAAGTGATACATCACCAGACTTCCAGTCAAGAAGGTAATATGAGATTTCCTAGAGAAAGGGTGGTGAACCTGTCTCTTCAATTCCACATATCATACTCTAGATCCTCAAGGGTGACACTTTGACTGATTCCAAACTTCACAGAACAAATATTTTATAAAGTATGTGTTCTGTTAAACTTGGACTCAGTCAAAAGGCCACACCTAAAAACCTAGAAGCCCACCTGTGCCCTAGAGCCTGCAGATTTTTCATCCCTGGACCTAGAGGGATGAAAATATCCCAGAGTATTCTGATAAAGTTCTAAACATGTGGAAATAACAATGAAAGAGATTAACAACAACAACAACAACAACAACAACAATAACAACAACACAAAAAAATAAAAGATATGTTCCTTCATTGAGATGAAAACTACACAGAAAAAAATCAATAAGTCTTTTGGAGAAAAAGAAGAAAAAAATATCTAGGGCTTATAATCAGCAGGATTTTATCTTTGAGCTATCAATTCAGCACAGAGGTGATCTTCTTGCTCAGGGAGGCAGGGTCAGGCATTATATGCTCAAGTACAGATTTCTAAGAATTCTCAAGCCAGCATATTGGCAGTCTAATTATCAGGCACTTTGGGAGACATGCCTATTTTAATATTTACGCATGGCAAGCAACAGTGGGCCATTAAAGAGACAAGATATCAAAGTTCTTTTCAGAGTTAACACAAAAGTTAAGAAAAGCAACTATTAACTTTGGAGGGTGGTTCCTAAACAAAGAAAAAATGAAAATGACCACTAAATAAAGAGGCTATGTAGTGGACTGATCAGAACATTTCATCTATAAATTTCTAGTGTTTGTCACATTCATTTTCTTTGACCACCATCTGTGAATAGGGAAGAAATGGAAAATATAGCAAGATATGATGGATGGAAACAAAAAACAATTAGTGAAATCAAATGGGTTGAATTTACCCACAAAACAGAAAAAGGTAATAGATTAAATTTAAACAATAGAATTGAACTATATGCTATTTACAATTAATTCACTTGAAGCAAATATTTTCACAGAATTTAAAAATTCAAGGAAAAAGTGTAATCAATATGATCATGGGCAAGATGACTATAAAAATGGTCATGGTTAAAAGTCATAAGGAGGGAAAATATAGCATGTCTAATGTCACCACATGTATTTATATGTATATGTGTGTATATATTCATATATATGTATTTATGTATGTATGTATATGTATATATATACACATATATATGTACAAAATGACTGAGCATGATAATTTTAAAAGCAAAATAAATCTAATTACAACAAAATGGAAAACAAATCTATAATATTTCAATGTTTCCCTTATAAAACCATATAGAGCTAAACATTTTTAACAAATATCTGAAAAGAATATTTGAAAAATTAGATATGAGATTTCTGTCAATTACTGGATGAGAATATAAAGATGTATGTGTATTTCTCATGTGTTGAGGGCATAGGTATAAAATTTGATGATATCATGCAATAAAAATACCTCATTAAATGAAGGAAAGAAGAAATACTAGTAATCCAAGAAACCACAATATAGCATAAATTGTATTAAATAAAAGGAATTTGAAGTAAGAATTTGAATCTAAATGGGAACTAAATAATTTATTTGAAAGTGTATAAAAATAAATCCTGAAGCAAAAATAATTTACATTACAAAGATATCTATAAGTTAATTTAATAAAACTTTTGTGAGTTAGTCAAAATAAACTTTTTGGGGAAATTTATAAATCTAAACATAAGTGCATATAAACAGAAAAAGAAAAACATATATCAATAAATTGAAGATGCATTCAACAATAAAATTACTAAATAAAATTTAACACAGAATATAAATTTTAAAAAAGAAAATATTTAATCAAGTATATTTTAGAGCAAAATAGTAGAAAAATAAGCTATTTTGGCAAAAAGGAATAAAATAAAATTGCTGATCTCAATAATTAAAAAGTAAATAATAACAACAAAAGGACTGAACTTAAATTCAATTTTTTTTTTTAAGCAATTGGGGTTAAGTAACTTGCTCAAGGTTACACGGCTAGTCATTATTTATGCGTGGGTGCTCATTTTCTGAGGCCGGATCTGATCTCGGGTCATCCCAACTCCGAGGCCGGCGCTCTTACTCACTGCGCTACCTAGCCGCCCCTTTAGGGCAATTGGGGTTAAGTAACTTGCCCAAGGTTACACGGCTAGGTTTTTTTTTGTTTGTTTGTTTGTATGGATTAAGTGTCGGAGGCTGGCTCCGAACTCAGGTCCTTCTGATTCCAGGGCCGGCGCTCTATTCACTGCGCCACCTAGCCGCCCCTTAAATTCAATTCTTAGAAATTATCTTGTCCAATTATGCATCACCAGAAATGATAATGAAAGTGAATAAAATTGTTGTAATTATAAAATAAAGAATCATTCATCATGATATGAAAGTGAAGACTTTAAAAAAAGCCAACTATACTTAAATGATCAATGGAGGCTCAGTAAAAACAAAGATTAGGAACAGAAGGTTTTGCATATGAATTCCATCAAACATCCAAAGAATAATTTAATTTTTCCCATTTTTGTCAAAATAGGAAGAGATGGGATGTAATCATACTCTTTCTGTGAAACAAATATAACCATGACATCTTAACAGGAAGAGAGAAGGAAAAGAAAGAAAACCATTGTAAATCCAAACGAATAAAAGTCAAATATGATAGGAACAAATGGGTTACAGCAAAATTTAAATTACATGCTATGAAGAGGTTGAATTTATTTTACTAATTCAGGGTTGCGTAAATGTTAAGGAAAAGTATAATTTTTATCATATTAATCATATTAATTAAATTAAAATTAAAATTAAAAATTCATATGAATGAAGTAATATTAAATATAAATCAATACATGAAGAAAAGGTGTTTGTTTTTTATTTTTTTGACAAAATAAAGCACTTTAATTATGAGGGAGTGTAAAGCCAATCACAAGGAGCTCTCTTGAGGACTTCTGCTTTAAATAACTTTCAAGATCTAATACCATAGTATAGTGAACTTTTTTTCAACAACAAACTAAAGCAAAACTTTCTCTTTTTCTTTTTGGAAGAGGAGGAGGAGGAGGAAGGCAGGGCAATTGGAGTTAAGTTATTTGGCCAAGATCATATGGCCAGTAAGTGCTAAATGTCTGAGGCTGGATTTATTTATTTATTCATTCATTTATCTATCTATCTATCTATCTATCTATCTATCTATCTATCTATCTATTTATTTATTCATTCACTCATTCATTTATTCATTCATTTATTTATTTATCTATTTAATTAATTAATTAATTCATTCATTTATTTATTTATTTTTGGAGGGCTATTGGGATTGAGTAACTTGCCCAAGGTCACAGGCTAGGTTTTTTGTTTGTGTGTGCATAAAGTGTCTGAGGTTGGATCCGAACTCATGTCCTTCTGACTCCAGGGCCAAAGTTCTACTCACTGTGCCACTTAGCCAGCCCTACAATTGATTTTAAAAAGAAATAAAATTGTATTACTTTGAGATACAAACAGCAACTATAAATGGATTAACAAAATTTTAGCAAATATATGTTACTTGCTTTAGTAAAAACACATACATTAAGAAGTAGATGAATTAAAGAGGTAATAGGTGTTTCTAAAGTGCTTAAAAATAGTTTGCTCCCTTACACATATTAATGTCTCCCTTTCCAAACTATTTAGACCACTCAATTGCTAAGCAAACTTTTTTTTTTTCAGAGTGTCCAAAAATTGCATTCAATAATCACTGAACAAAATAAATTAGGGAATGCATCGGCTTCCTCCCCTGGGGGTTAGAAGCCACTGAGGAGATATGCCATTTTGTAGTTTTCAGAGGTAGCTCCAGATCCTAGCCTGTGAATTGTAGGGAGATGCAGCGATCAGTCTTGGGGGTGATATCTCTTGCTTTAACGTCCCTGGATCCGGATTGTGATCTGGGGTGGACGTCGTGCATGGGTTTACAGATTGCCAGAAATGGAAGCTGGCCCTCTCACAAATTTGGGGTGAAAGCTCCTTTCTGGCACCAGACCATACTGTGGCAACAAGCCCAAAAGTCAAGTAATTAAGTGGCAACATGCCAAGGCAAAGGAAACAAATTAAACAGAAAAATGCAACCTTAGACTCCTACATTGGGGGAAAAACGATCGAAGCATGGAGTGAAAGGAAAATTGTAAGGTCAGAGGTCCTGCTCCAAAAGCCCCAGGGGAAAACATGTGTGGGTTGCAGGCCATAGAGGACCTTAAGAAGGACTTTAAAAAATCAAATAAGAGAAGTAGAGTAAAATTGTGACGAGAAATGAGAAGGATGCAGCAAAAGTATGACATGAGGGTCAACAGCCTGGTTGAGGAAAACAACACCTTAAAAAACAGACTAAATCAAATGACAAAAAAGGCCCAAAAGAGCAATGAGGAGAAGAATGCCTTAAAAAGCCAAATTTTCCAGATAGAAAAAGAACCTCAAAAGTTCACTGAGGAAATTTATTCCTTCAGAGATAGACTGGAGCAAATGGAAGCTAATGATTTTATGAGAAATCAAGATACTGTTAAGCAGATCCAAACAATTGAAATAATAGAAGGCAATTTGATATATCTCATGGGAAAAACCACTGACCTGGAAAATAGATCCAGAAGAGACAATTTAAAAATTATTGGACTACCTGAAAGCCATGATCAAAAAAGAACATAGAAATCACCTTTCAAGAAATTCTCAAGGAAAATTGCCCTGATGTTTTAGATCCAGAGGGCAAAATAGAGGTTGAAAGAATCACCTCCTGAAAAAGATCCCAAAAAGAAAACTCCCAGGAATATTATAGCCAGGTTCCAGCATCCCCAGATCAAGGAGAAAATACTACAAGCAACCAGAAAGAAACAATTTCAATATTGAAATTGTGTAAACCCAATCAGAATAGCACAGGACCTGGCAGCTTCTACCCTGAGGGATACAAGTGCATGGAATACGATATTCCAGAGGGCAAAAGAGATGGGAATGAACCCAAGGGTCACCTATGCAGCAAAACTGAGTATTTTGTTTCAGGGGAAAATATGGTCATTCAGTGGAATAGAGGACTTTTAAGCATTCTTGTTTTTTTTTTTTTGTTTGTTTGTTTGTTTGTTTTTGTTTTTTGTTTTTTTTTCTTTATATTTTTTTATTATTATTTTTTTTTGTTTTTTATATATTTTTTAAACAAATGCTTTATTAACTTCTGTTTTACATCATTCATTTCCGCCAGATTTTGAGTTACAATCATTTCCCCCCCATTATTCCCCTACCCAACCTCCCAGAACAGTAATCCCACAAGATATCGCTTCCTCCAATCTGCTCTCTCCCATACCTTCTCCCATACCCCCATCGACTTTTCCATTAGAGGAAGGTGAGTCTTTGCATCCCAATGCCTGCACATCTTATCTCCCTATTATAAGCAAAAGAGTATTAATAATAGTATTTATATATATTTGAAACATTTAATGTTATGACCTCAAATTTCTGATCCATTTCCTTCCTCCCTTGTCACCCATTCCCTCTTGGGAGATAAGTAATTCAGTATATGTTGTACATGTCTAGCTATGCAAAACATTATCATAGTAGATATATTGTACAAGGCTGCTTACAATTCCCTCCCACTCATCCCACCCCCCACGTGGTCCATTCCCTACATGATCCTGTCCCTCTTCTATAGTGGGAACTTCTAACCTCCCGTCCCCCCAAGGATGCCCCCACAATCAATCATCCCTCCTCTCATCCCCCAGTGACATAGAGGACTTTCAAGCATTCTTGAGGAAAAAAAAACAGAATTGAATAGAAAATTTGACATTCAGACTCAAGAAGCAAGAGATGCATGAGGAGGTAATCAGGGAAAAGAAATCAAAGGTAACTTATCAAAGTTGAACTATTTACATTCCTATATGGAAAAAACAATAACAGTGACTGATGAAATATTTCTCCATTTGAAAATAATGGAAGAAGGGTGTATGGTCATATGAATACATATGTGAATGTGTTTACCTATCTTTACATTTATACATGGAGAGAGGGCACAGGTTGCATTTGTGGGAAGGGATGATACTTAAGGGGTGAATTTATGAGGTTTGAGAGGAAAGTTGCATGAGGAGATGGGGAAAGACAGGGTAGGGCAAACCATCTCATGTAGAAGAAGCAAGTGGAAGTGCTTGCAAGGGAGGGGAAGAATAGGAAGGCAAAAATGCAAAACCACAGTTTCATTGAATTTGCTTTTGGGAAAGAATGACATACATACTAAATAGGATATTTCAACCTGCAGCAAAATAGGGGGGAGGGGGATAAGAGGAGGGATGATGGATGGGAGGGCATCCTTGTGGGGAGGGAGGTTGGAAGTTCCCACTATAGAAGAGGGACAGGATCAAGTAAGGAATGAACCAGGTGGGGGGGATGGGATGAGTGGGAGGGGATTATAAGCTGCCTTGTATAGTATATGTGCTATGGTAATGTTTTTTCATAGATAGACATGTACAACATATACTGAATTACTTATCTTCCCAGAGGGAGTGTGTGACAAAAGAGGAAGGAAACGGATCTGAAATTCGAGGTTTTAAGACTAAATGTTTCAAGTATATATAAATACTATTATTAATACTCTTTTACTTGTAATTGGGAGATAAGATATGCAGGCATTGGGACACAAAGATTCACCTTCCTCTAATGGAAAATTCGAAGGGGGTATGGGAGAAGATAGGGGAGAGAGGAGATTGGAGGAAGCAAGATCTTGTGGCCTGCTATTCTGCAAGGGTGGGTAGGGGAAAAACAGAGGGGAAAATAATTGTAACTCAAAATCTGGCATAAATGATGTAAAACAGAAGTTAATAAAAAAATAAAAAAAATTCTAATAGCTTATACAAATAAGTAGGAGGTATTTTTAGCTTCATAAACAACACCACAAATAAAAACTCAGTATTTTGATTTGGCCAGGTTTACGGGGTATTAATTTATGTGTTGACACATTAGCATATATGTGTTCCTACCAAAAGCAATTAACAAGTATGTCCAATCTATGTGAAAATTGTTTTCTCCATCAGAAAAGGAGGTAAGAGGGATAAAATGCTACCTCTCTCTTACTATAGCTTAACAGGAAGATAACATTCCCTGAGTATGGAAGAAAAGGCTTGAGAGAAAACAAAAGGCAAAAAAGCTATAAGGAAACAAAGAGGCATATATGCCTGTGGTATGAAGATGAAGTGGATGGAAAAGAGAATTATGTGAAAAAAAGAAAAGATAAAAAGAAGGGAAAGGTCTTTGGGATATATAACAAATACCACCTTCTTCTCATATAAGAAAGGCGTGGGCCAGCTGAGCAGAAGTAACCTAATTGCATCTCATGGTAAACTAAGGTGGAATTGGAGATGCCACCAAGGGTGTCAGCATTTGTTAAAAGTTCTAGGAAGAAGGGATAAGTGGCTATACTAGAGGAATCTCCACTGAGAGATATGAAAGTAGGCATACTTTGACCCAATATGAACAGTCTGTAGGTGAGCTGTCTTCCTGGGTTGTGCATTTGAGATGCAGCACTAAGGTTGTTTCGACCTATCAAACTTGACGACAATCATATGGTGCTGGTGATTCACACTTCCAAAGGGAACCTAGAAAGAATCTCATCATTGCAAACTCTACCTGAGACAAATAAAGAAAAAAAAATATGGAGTAATGGGGCCTTCAAAGTTTCCTTGTGAATATTACAGCAGTCAAGACACTAGGTTCTAGAGAATATGCATGCTCTCCTGTGTAACATCCCCATGTAATTGCCAATTCTACAAACAGCAAATGAGATTTGTATACACTCAGACATTATCATATAATCCATGTACAGTAATGCCTCAGTTATCTGAAGATCAGACATATGAAAACATAAAGCATCCAGAACAGCTTCAAACATGGAAACAAAAGAAGACTCTGTCAAAGTAATGATCACCCAGGAAAGGGATCAAAAGCAAAAAGAGCCATGGGGAGAGGAGTGACAATGATTATACCAGCCATGCGACAATTGGTCCCTTCACCAATGATAAGGAAAGAAGAGTGCTCATTGGCTGTGGGAACCCTAGAAGGCATGAAAATGCTGATGCAGGGGAGAGGGAGTTAAGGGACCTCAATTCACTTTCTGTCTGAGAAATCAACAGAAATCAACAGAGTGCTTTCTGTCTGACAAAATAAAACAAATCAACAGACAGAAAGCTTCTGTCTGACAAGTAATATGAACAGAGAATAAGAGATGAAGTGATGGCATCACAAACATTCTCTGTCTTAGCTCTGCTTGGTCCTAGGTCATGATGGAGCTTTTAAGTACTCTGCTCCTTCCTGTTCCACCTATCATGTTCTGCCCTTCCTATTCTACTCTTTTTGCAAGTTCCTCCCAACGTGGGCTCCCTGTGATGATGTTAGGCCTATTAAAGGCAGGGAAGGTCTCAAAACTCCCTTAGGCCAATTATTTTTTTTTATTTAAACAAATGCTTTATTACCTTCTGTTTTACATCATTCATTTCCGCCAGATTTTGAGTTACAATCATTTTCCCCCCATTATTCCCCTACCCAACCTCCCAGAACAGTAATCCCACAAGATATCGCTTCCTCCAATCTGCTCTCTCCCATACCTTCTCCCATACCCCCATCGACTTTTCCATTAGAGGAAGGTGAATCTTTGTGTCCCAATGCCTGCACATCTTATCTCCCTATTACAAGCAAAAGAGTATTAATAATAGTATTTATATATATTTGAAACATTTAATGTTATGACCTCGAATTTCAGATCCATTTCCTTCCTCCCTTGTCACCCATTCCCTCTTGGGAGATAAGTAATTCAGTATATGTTGTACATGTCTAGCTATGCAAAACATTATCATAGTAGATATATTGTACAAGGCTGCTTATAATTCCCTCCCACTCATCCCACCCCCACCTGGTCCATTCCCTACATGATCCTGTCCCTCTTTTATAGTGGGTACTTCCAACCTCCCCTCACCCCAAGGATGCCCTCCCATCCATCATCCCTCCTCCCATCCCCCTTCCCCCTATCCTGCTGCATGTTGAGATATCCCATTTACTATGTATGTCATTTTCTCCCTGAACCAAATTCAGTTTGAATGTGGTTTTGCCTTTTTAGCCTTCCTTATTGTCCCCCTCTTTTGCAACCACTTCCCCTTGCTTCTTCTGCATGGGATAGTTTACCCTACCCTGTCTCTCCCCATCTCCTCTTGCCACTTTCCTCTCTTACCTCATAATTTCATCCCTTGAGTATTCTCCCTTCCCAACAAATTCAACTTATGCCCTATCCATATATAACTGTAACCATATACACACACATTCACATATGTATTCATATGACCACAACCCCTTCTTCCATTATTTTCATAGTCAGAAAGATATCATCAGTCACTGTTATTGCTTTTCCATATAGGAATGTAAATAGTTCAACTTTGATAAGTTCCTTTTGATTTCTATTCCCTGATTGCCTTCTCAGGCATCTCTTCCTTCTTGGGTCTGGGTGTCAAATTTTCTATTCAATTCTGGTTTTTTCCTCAAGAATGCTTGAAAGTCCTCTATGTCACTGAATGACCATATTTTCCCCTGAAACAAAATACTCAGTTTTGCTGGGTAGGTGACTCGTGGGTTCATTCCCACTCCTTTTGCGCTCTGGAATATCACATTCCATGCCCTTCGATACCTCAGTGTAGAAGCCGCCAGGTCCTTGGCTATTCTGATTGTGTTTCCACAATATTGAAATTGTTTCTTCCTGGCTGCTTGAAGTATTTTCTCCTTGATCTGGGGATTCTGGAGCCTGGCTATAATATTCCTGAGAGTTTTCTTTTTGGGGTCTTTTTCAGGAGGTCATGGGTGGATTCTTTCAACCTCTATTTTTCCCTCTGGATCTAAAACATCAGGGCAGTTTTCCTTGAGAATTTCTTGAAGGGTGATTTCTAGGTTCTTTCCTTGATCATGGCTTTCAGGTAGTCCAATAATTTTTAAATTGTCTCTCCTGGATCTATTTTCCAGGTCAGTGGTTTTTCCCATGAGATATTTCACATTGCCTTCTAATCTTTCATTTGTTTGGATCTGCTTAACAGCATCTTGATTTCTCATAAAGTCACTAGCTTCCATTTGCTCCAGTCTAACTCTGAAGGAATGAATCTCCTCAGTGAACTTTTGACATTCTTTTTCCATCTGGCAAATTCGACTTTTTAAGGCATTCTTCTCCTCATTGCCCTTTTGGGCTTCCTTTGCCATTTGAGTTAGTCTATTTTTTAATGTGTTGTTTTCCTCAATCAGTCTGTTGACCCTCATTTCATACTTTTCCTGCATCCTTTTTATTTCTCTTTCCAATTTTTCCTCCACTTCTCTTATTTGATTTTTAAAGTCCTTCTTAAGGTCCTCTATGGCCTGCAACCCGCTCATGGTTTCCCCTGGGGCTTTTGGAGCAGGACTTGTGACCTTACAGTCCTTTTCCCACTCTATGCCCTAAAACAGGAGTCTAGGGTTGCATTTTTCTGTTTCCTTTGCCTTGGCATGTTGCCACTTAATTACTTGACTTTTGGGCTTGTTGCCACACTATGGCTTTAAGGCCAGATAGAGGAATTTTCGTCCCAAATGTGTGGGGGGCAACTTCTGTTTCTGGCAAGCTGTAAACCCACCCACGACTTCCACCCTAGATCGCAATCCAGATCCAGGGAGGTTAAAGAAAGAGTGATTACCCCCCAAGACTGATCGCCGGATCTCCCTACAAATTTGCAGGCTTGGAGCAGGAGCTGCCTCTGAAAACTACAAAATGGCGTTTGTCCTCAGTGGCTTCTAGCCCCCAGGGGCGGAGCCGACACATTCTCTAATACCAGTCCCAAAGTCCATAGGACAGTAACGTCTTACTTTGTACCAGGGAAGTCTATGTTGATAATTCTGGAGTCGCCACAGCTCCTGGTGTTCTGGGGTTCCTCCAGCTGGCTGCTGGCCCTGCCGCCCTTGGGCTAAACCCTAGGCTCATGCGGGCCTGGGCTCGGCTCGGCTCGGCTCGGCTCCTGCGCTCTGCTTGCTGCAGGCTGCCATGTCCCAGACCACTGCGCTGGTCCTTCCTGCAGGGCTGCTGGGCTGTCCTCAGCGGGAGTTTAGCTTCTCTGTGTCGTTCTGTGGGTGCTGGGGCTCCAGAAGTTGTTCAGAGTCCCCTTTTACATCGTTTGGGGGGAATGTGGGGGCAGAGTGGCTTGGATGAGCTGTTTCTACCCTTAGGCCAATTATTAAGGGCAACACAATGTATACTATTTCCAAGAAACATTTGATATAATAAAAAGTAAGTCTCAAAAGCACTTGAATAATTGAAACAAGAAACAAAGTACTACTTTTTATGTGATTACAGAGAACAAATTAATAATTGGGCTTTCCTTTAATATGATAAATATTATCTACTTGGTACCTTTACATCAGCATTTTCTGTAATGAAAAACACAAGAGGATTTCCCAAAAGAACTGGGATTTTAAAAACGATTTCTATTTTCGCTGCTACAATATATACTCATAGAAATCCTAAGTTGAATCAGAAATACAAAAATATCTTAAAGAATCATTTTATTAGACAACATGATTGTTTACACTGGAGAACCTTAAACATTAAATTAAATATTTATTTAAGTTACAAAAATTTCCCTAAAGTAGCAGGATATATAATGGTAAATAGTCATTCCTGTGTGCTTTAGAAATAGGAATGAAATGATATGACTATATAAGGGTCACATATGTCTGACTGTCGTTGTTCAAACCCATATAAGTTCAGAAGGCTCTTTCATCGGTCAGACACATATTATTAGCCCTTAGAGTGGAGATGTCTCTGCATTTGTACACCTTATCTTTCTTTAGAAATACTGCAGTTCTGTTTTACTCATAGAGCACAGTGCCTTCTTTGATATAAGAAAACCTTGCTGAATCATCTCATGTCAGGGTGTCCCATATCTTATAATTGATTTGAAAGTCCTTCAGAGACAACTTGAGAGCATTCTTATTTCATTTCTTCTCACTTCCATACGAATGCTTGCTTTGTGGGATTTCCCTGTAAAGCAGTATGTTATGCAAACCTATGTTTGGCATGCAAACATTGTGACCAACCCATTAGAGTTGAACTCTCTTCAGTAAACTTTGAAAGTTTAGCTTGAGAAAGGGTCTCAGTGTCAGGTATATTATTATTCCATACAATCTTCAAGATCTTTCTAAGAAAATTGAAATGGAAGCAATTTTACTCATTGACATTATTAATACAAATATACATTTTTAGAATTTATTTTATGACCATAATTTATGCATGTTAATTTTAATAATTCTTATTTATTGTATTAATCATGATTTTTTTCACATGAATTTTTAAAAAACTAGCAAGAAAAGATAAAAGAATCTTGTTTGAAATAACTATTATATATTTTAAAATATTTGGAAATCCACATTATATATTACCCACAGAAATTACACTAATAAAACTACAAAACACTATATAGAGAAGTATGACGGTTCTCCCATCATTTTTCAGCCATGTTCACCACTTCATGACCCATTTCGGGTTTTTTCACAAATATAATGGAACGGTTTGCCATTTACTTCTCCAGATCATTTCACAGATGAGGAAATTGAGGCAAATGATACTTAGGAACTTTCTCAGAGTTACAGAAACAGTATGCATTTTCAACCAAATTTGGACTTAGGTCTTTCTGACTCTAGGCCAGGTACTCTGTCTACTTCATCACCCAGCTGCCTCCACTACTTGATTTATTGTTCAGTCATTCAGTTGTGTTTGACCCTTTGTGACCCCTTGCCCAACTCTTCTGTCCTTCACTATCTCTCAAATTCTGTCCAAGTTTGTGTTCATCGTATCCACTGTACTGGCTACCTTATCCTCCAATTTTTGATTGTTTTTTTTTTTTTTTCGATGACTCCTGCTGCATTATAGAGTTCTGAGATTCAGTTTGATTGTATCTAATTTTTAGGGAATTATGGTCTTCAGTTAGTTTTTGAAGTTCCTTTTTTAGGGAGGTAATTTCTCCAATTACTTATCTAATTTTACTTTTTAAGGATTTGTTTTCTTCACTGAGACTTTTTTCCAAGTTAGTCACTACTTCCCTGATTTGGTCTTTAAAATTTTTCTTAAGCTCCTCCAGGAATGCTATTTTTGCTTGAGACCAGATAATGTTTCCTTCTGTGGTCTCAGGTGTGAGTAGAGAGTCTATATTGTCCTGTGTATTTAGTTGTTCTTCCCCTTCATAGTAGGTTAGGATAGACTTTCTTGCCTTCCCCTTCTCCTTTTCAGCTGCCTTCCTTCCCATTGTGACTTCCTGTTTTTTAGTTTCTCAGGCTATGAGTTTAGGGCCTGATCCTGGACTTTGAATACCTCTGGGTGGCTAGTTTATGGCTAAGTCAGGGAAATCAGTGAGGAATGTTGATGTGTAGGTGGGGGTGAGTCTAACCACTTCAGATTTCTGCCTCTATACCCCTGGGCTATAAGTAAGCTTTTGTTGGTGAGGTGGGTGGGGCTTGTTGGGACCCCTCCCTCTCTTCTCTTCAGACTCCTGGGTGTCTCAGTTACACCCCTTCTTGGAGACTCTCAAGCCTAAGGCTATTTCCATTAACTTGGCATTTCAATCTGGGTGGGAGACTTATCTTTGGGTTTTCTGCTTCAAGAAGGAGGGATGGGAGGATCAGAGAAGCTAGAATTTACTTTGCCATTTCAGCCCCTGTATTATACAGGCAGGCAGTTTCCAAATTTCCAGGTTGGGGGCTGAATGCAGCCTGAGAAACCACTCTCTCCACTGGGGGCCAGACTCTCCTACCTGGCTCCAATGATCCTTTCCCTCTGTGAGATGACTGTGATTCATCCTTGGTAAGTCTGCAGGCTGGAGCTTTTTCTCTCTCTGGTGTAGTCTTCTTGTCTGCTCTTAGGTCTGAGCTGTGCAGACCCCACTCGCTCTGTGCTCATCCTGTCCAGGCGCACTGGGCAACCTCCTGGGCTGGACTCTGCCACGCTCTGTCTTCAAGTGGGCTCTGTCACTCCGGAATCCACTCAGATTTACCCTTTGATACTTTGTGACCGAGGAGCTCAGAGAGGTTGCTGCTTCATTTCCGCCATCTTGGCTCTGCCTACCTTATCCTCTATAATCCTCTTTTTCTTCTGCCAAAAAATTTCCCATCAAGAAATTTTATAATACATCACACCAAGTCATTATGAGACCAAAGCATTTAAGCTTCAGTTTCAGTTTTTGACTTTTCAGTAAATAGCTTGAATTTATTTCTTTAAGTATTAACTGATTTCATTTCCTTGTTGTTCAAAGGACTCTTCAATTTTTTGTGGGGTGTAGCCAAGAAGTTGGCATAAAAGCAGGAAAACACCATGAGCTCTCCCATAATGATCTCAATTACCTATAAAATAAGACTAAACAATTTTTAGAGCTGCAGAACACACAATGTCAGAGAAAGGAGCAACTATCCCGTTGAAGGAAGCCAGGCAGGTGGACAGGTATGGTCCATTGCAGTGTGCTGGGAGTTGAGCACAACCCCACACAAGCCCATGGTTTTAGCAAAAGGAAATTGGTCGACCTTACTCTCATTGAATTTGGTTTAGGGAGGGAATGACATACACACTAAATTAGGTATCTTGCAATACAATATAGTAGGGGGAAGGTCATGAGAGGGGGGATGGTGGAGGGGATGGCAGGTTGTGGGGGAGGGTAGTTAGAAGCACACACTTTTGAAAAGGGGCAGGGTCAAAGTGATGGGGTCCTTGTGATGTATATATGTCTATAGTATCAATCTGTAACATTAGTTTGTAAATGGAGTGCTTTGGGATCTATGTCTGTAAAATCAATTTGTGAAACCAGTCTGTAAAATCACACTTCCCCCTAGCCTCAGAGCATTGACTCTCCCCCTTCCCCCTTCCAGCACTCTGCCCAGCAACAACTCATGACCTGTTTACCTCTGCTTGAAACAATAAGTTACGTAAATGTTATCTCCCTTAGTTAGAGTGGCCAGCCCCACCATAAATTCTTCAATACCTTATCTATAGGGTAACTCCTTAGTCAATTATATACCCACACTGTCTCTGATGACCTTGGTGGGTGGCAGACTGGGCACTCTTTGGTGTCAGGCCTAAAACCACACCTCCAGTGAGATCCCCGCTTGAGCTATTTCCCAGTGAATCATGGGCAATATAGCTGCGCAGTTGATATTAAAAGTGTATGGTCCTTTGAGCACTGACCACTCCTTAACTCCTCCCTGATCCCACCCTTACTCACCTAGTTAGCATATTTGGCACCTTAAAACTATGCTTGCTGCCTCTGCAAGTTTGCAGGTTCCATAAGAATCTAGCCAGCTGTTCTCTACAGCACAACAATAAACTTTCCAATTTAGGCTTCAAAGTTTGCTTGAGCCTGGTGAATTCCTTCCAGATCGGATGCCAGGGTGGCATCCCTGGCAGAACCACTTACCCTCCCCCCCCACTTTATCACCCTTCCCTCTTCAAAGTAGAGAATAAAACATGTGGGGGCACGATAGAATGGAAGCAAATATAGTCAGTCTTTCACAATATATCCACTATTGAATAGTTTTGGGTAACTAAACACATAAAACCTATATTGAATTGCTTATCTTCCCAGTAAGGGTGGGTGATGTAGGATGAAGGTAAATAATCTGGAATTCAAAGTTTTAAAATCAAATGTTTAAAAATTATGATTATGGTTATGATTGTTATGATTATTATTATGTACATGCAACTGGGTAAGAAGATTTATAGGCAGTGGGTTATGGAGTTCTATCTTGCCCTAGCAGAATGTCAGAGAGGTGATGGGATAGGATATTGGAGAGAGTAGATTGGGGGAGGGGTATACAACTTAATTACTGTTTGGGGTGTTTGGTATGGGAAAGATGGGGAGAAAAGTTGTAACTCAAAAGTTTGTGGAAATGAATTATGGAAACTAAAAACAAACATAAATTTTTATATATTCTTTTTCTCCAGCACAATTCAAATATATTGATCCTTTAGTACTCAGCTATTCTTATAGTCCAAATCTCTCACCCATACCTTACTACTAGAAAAGAACGAGGTATTATTATATGGACCATTGTGAAAAGTGATGTCTCTGCTTTTTATTATGTTATGCAGATTTAGCATAACTTTCCTTCTAAGCAGCCAACGTCTTTTAATTTTTGTGATTTCAGTCAGCATCTGCAATATCTATGTACAGATTGTATATATATGTTTTTTTCATTCCTTCATTCATTTACTTGTTCATCAATTCATTCTTTCATAGATGTCTTAAGACAGTGAAAAATCACATCAAGATAAAAATGCATAAATATAAAAATTATAAAGAAGCTCACATTTATCAAGTCATTTGTTGCTAGCAAAATATGAAGCTATATTAGCGTAAGTATATTCTAGGTATAGATTTTCAGGCCTAGGTTTAGAAAATGACCTCTTAATTGAAGTCACTTGATATTTTGTGTGCAAGTCACACTCTAATACATAAATTCCACTTACAGATGCATTCCTTTGAGGTCTGAAGACTTTTTGACTTTGGAAAGTTCCCTATTAAAATGCAAATAGGAAAGGTATTAGTCTTAGCCTACAGTTTAGTAGGGATTAGTTACCAACCAGCAGAGAGCAAAACCCCATGTAAATCAGATACAAAATGGCAAAGCTAGGAAAAACAGGAAATAGGAATACTGAAATATTAGTTGAAATGTATTTGATGTACTTGACATTTAGGCCAGGTTCACTCCTTCTTGCTTACATCATTAAGGGAATAATGAAGCAACGTAACTAATAATTTAAAAAAAATTAGTAACATCAAAGATAGATTTTGCTTTCACAATTAAAAAATTAAGTTAATTAATACGAAGCCTAGACATATCATTTTATAATGCTATCACTATTACTCCCTTATAGTTGAAAAATATCCCACAATTTCACTTTGTATATAATGCTTAATATAATTTCAAAGCAAGGAGAACTTCTTAAAATATTATGATAATTCTCCCTTAATGGTTTCTATTTAACCAAATTCTTAATAATGAATAAAAGGGAAAGACTTTTTCTTTCTCACCAGGTTGTTGCATTTTCTATTAAAGTACTCCTTCTACCCTCTTCTAGTACTTTAAGAACACATAAAGGCTGAAACATTACTAATATAGGTTTGTTTCCCCTACGCCTTGGATCTTTGCCTCTAAAGTCCTATCCTCAAACACCTAGCCCATAGCAAGTACTTCATGCATTCTTGTTGAGTGATTTTCTTTAAAAGACCATACGATGATGTAGTTAGTATCAGAAGGGACTATAGTAAGTATAAAACCATTTGATGCAAACTGGCAAATCCAGAGAATCCAGAGAATGTCTATACTATAAGGGGAGAAGAAAACTCAATTTTTTTCTCCGAGTTCCCTACTTCCTGCACCCAACAGAATTGGCTATCAAGAAACATTGCAATGAATCACATTTGAATTTATGACTGATTAATGATTATTCAATTTAAATTAATCAATTTTATTATATCATTTTGCTATCCCTGTTTGTACCAGAAATGCAAAATTCCTCCAGCAACACAAATATCATAAACAGATTTAAAAATACAGAAGTAAAACAATGAATACATTTATTTTGTTTGTATCTCTCTATATTTTAAAGAAAAAGTGAAAAATGATAAACTGTGGTCATTATAAATGGAGCATTATATATGTGGTAACATATATTTTTCCAAAAATGGAAGACAAATATGTAGAAATGAAAAACTATGGCAGAAAAGGTACAAACTACTTCTACTTATTTTTGGTGGAAAAATATAATTAAGTCATTGATTGAGAGGGGAATGATGAGAAATGACAGTTGCTATTGCTTAATAAGCTATTAGCCAAGTTAAAATTAATATGTCATTTCTTAAGTAGTCAATGTGGAATAACAGAAGGCAAAATATGATTATAAGTATATATCATTCAGTGGACATACAACTACATTATGCAAAACTTGTAAGGCAAAGGGAACTGTTGCTAGATGGCCTACTCACATAGATTTAGAAAAATTTAAATATCTTTCTTGTAGAACATGTTCCTCCAGTAAACTGTGTTTCAGATTCAAAAATAAGATTTTTTTTTTTTTTTATGGTCAACAGATGCTGCTAACAATCCTTCTGGATAAGTCTTTAACACTTACAGCATTAGTAGAATTCAGTTTTTAACTAAGAAAGGGACTGCCATCATTGTTTAAAATGTGTTTAATAACATCTACCGGAAATCATTTCTAAATTATTGTGGATTATTTTTTTCTGAAATTTAAAAAAAATTCAAAGGTATATGTGAGTTTTTGGATATTCATTTATATTTCTTTTTTTGTGTCATTTTCCTTTAGATTTTTTGGAAGGAAGAAGACTAAGCAATTGGGGCTAAGTGACTTGCCAAGGTCACACAGCTAGTAAGTGTTAATTGTCTAAGGCTGGATTTGAACTCAGGTCCTCCTGACTCCAGGGACGGTGCTCTATTCACTGCACCCCCTAGTTACCCCATCATTTTATATTTCTAGTTTGTCAGGATGGGATAAATGCTACTGTCTTAAATTAATCATGTTAGGTTTGTCAATAACTGTTATAATTTTCAGGAAATATTATTTAAATTTTTCCTTTTGTTAATCATCTTAATTACAAAAAATTATTACCTAACATTTTTTTGATTCCTGATGATTGATTTTGTATTAGAACAATGTAAAAGTAACTCTGGAAAAAAAGAGAAATAAAAGTTAAGCTTTGATGATTAAGTGAGGTTGAGTCACCACAAAGGACAAAACTAAAATAATCATGAGAAGTTATGGATAAAAGAAAAAAAGCACATTGTAGTACAACTGGATTTGAAAAGCAAAACAGTTTTCTTGTTCTTTGTTTATCAATTACAATATAAAACAATATTAAACCTTATATTTGTTCTTCAAGATAAATTATTGTTTTTATAGCTCTATAAAACAAATTTTTGGTAGTTTGATTGATAAGGCACTAAATAAGTAAATAAATTATGGTAGAAATACCATTTTTATATTGGTTTGACCTAACTGACCAAATGATATTTTTTTATAATTTCTTAGATCTGACTATTTGTATGTAAAGTGTTCTTGTGTTTATCTTTGCAGATTGTATGTAGTTATTTTACATGGATTTTTTTTTTCTGTCTCTTCTAGTTTGACTGTTTGGGTAATATATAGAAGTGTAAATAGTTTATGTAAATTTATTCCCTATCCTTGCAACTTTTCTGAAATTTTTCATCATTTCAACAATTTTTTTTAGTTTGTTGCCTAGGATTTTTCTAAGTATGCCATCATACAGCTTCTTCAAAGAGTGATAGTTTTGTTTCCTCATTGCCTATTCTACTTCTCTTAATTCCCTTTTCTCTTCTTGCTACAGCTAGCATTTCTAGTACAAATTGAATAGCAGCTGAGATAATTGGCATCCTTGCTTCATCCTATGTTATCCCCATTATGAATAATAATTGCTGATGGTTTTCCATAGGTACCAATTATTATTTTGAGGAAAATTCCACTTATTTCTATGCTAACAACAGGTTTTAGGAGAAATTGATGTTGCATTTTGTTAAAAATGGGGAATAACAGAAGGCAAAATATGATTATGAGTATATGTCACTCAGTGCATCTATTGCAATCAATATGATTTTTTTATTAATTTGATCAATAACCTAATATTGGACCAGCCCTTAATTCCTGAGATAAATTTCTCCAGGTTATATTATTTTTAATAGATTTCTGTGATCTCCATGTTAATATTTTATTTAAATTTTTACATGGATATGCCTTAAAAATTGGTATATAGTTTACTTTGTTTGTTTGTTTGTTTTTTGTCTCTTATTATTTCAGGTATCAGCACTATATTTGTGTCACGAAAAAGAACTGTATTGGACTCCTTCTCCGAAAATTTTTCCAAAACGTTTATACAATAATGAAATTAAATAGTCTTTAAATGTTTGTAAAATTGCACTTGTGAATTTATTTCTGAGCATCTTTTTATTAGGATGACCGTTGATGGTTTATTCAATTTCTTTTCTAATATATAATTATTCAAGTATTCTTATCTCCTCTTCGTTAATCATGGAAACATGTATTCATCCATTTGACTTATATTGCAAATCTATTAGAATATTGTTGGGCAAAATAGCTCCTAACAATTGATTTAATAACGTTGCCATTGGTGGTGAATTTATTTTGTCATTTTTGATACTGATATTTTGGCTTCCTCTTTTTTAAATCAAATTAAGCAATGATTTGTTTAGTTTATTTTTTAATATAAAATCATCCTCTAGTTGTATTTATTCATTTAAATTTTCTTTACTTTCAATTTTATTAATTTTTCCAAATGTAAATTTAATTGGAGATTCACTTCTTTTTTTTTTTGGCATGACCAATTCATAAATGTGTTCGTTTTAATTTTGTGAATGTCAATTTTTAGAGATACATATTTCCTCCAAGTACTGTTTGGTAACATTCCATACATTATGGCCCATTGAAAAAACATTGTCTTTCTTCCAAATATATATATATATTTTATTTTCCTATAGTTTTTTCTTTGACTTGCACATTTTTAAAAGATTTGACAGGGGCAGCTAGGTGGTGCAGTGAATAGAGCGCCGGCCCTGGAGTCAGAAGAACCTGAGTTCGGAGCTGGCCTCCGACACTTAATCCTCACAAACAAAAAAACCTAGCCATGTAACCTTGGGCAAGTTACTTAACCCCAATTGCCCTAAAGGTGCGGCTAGGTGGCGCAGTGAGTAAGAGCGCCGGCCTCAGAGTTGGGACGACCCGAGATCAAATCCGGCCTCAGAAAATGAGCACCCGCACATAAATAATGACTAGCCGTGTAACCTTGAGCAAGTTACTTAACCCCAATTGCTTAAAAAAAAAAAAAAAGGATCTGATGAATGAATGTTTGATTAATTTTAAATTTATATTTGCATGGTCCTTTATTAAATGTAATTTTTATTTTATTATGATTTGTAAAAAGATACATTTAAGCTTTATACTTTTATGCATTTAGCTGTGATATTTTAAGACCTAATGCATTGCTCATTTTTTTTTCTTTTTGAGGGGCAATTGGGGTTAAGTAACATGCCGAAGGTCAAACAGCGAGGGTTTTTTGTTTTTGCTTTTGTTTTGTGTGTGTTGTGTCTGATGATGGATCCGAACTCAGGTCCTTCTGACTCCAGGGCTGGCATTCTATTCACTGTGCCAGCTAGCCACCCCTACATTGCTCATTTTTAAAAGGTATTATGTACACTAAAACAAACAAAGTAACAACTACAGCATATTCTTTTGTATTCTCATTCAATTTCCTACTGAGACCTATCATATTTGATTTTTCTAAAATTCTATTAATTAGCAATTACAGAAGAAAAAGAAATCAAAGGAATCAAATTAGGCAAAGAAGTGACCAAGCTATCACTCTTCACAGATGATATGATAATATACTTACAGAATCCTAGAGAATCAATTAAAAAACTACTTGAGACAATAAATAAATTTGGCAAAGTTGCAGGATATAAAATAAACCAACATAAATCCTCAGCATGCCTGTACATCTCTAATGAAACTCAACAGGAAGAGATAGAAAGAGAAATCCCATTTAAAGTGACTGTAGACATTATAAAATATTTGGGAATCTACTTGCCAAAACAAACCAGAATCTATATGATCACAACTACAAAAAAAAAAAAAAACACTTCTCACATAAAGAAAATCAGATCTAAATAGTTGGAAAAATATCAATTGCTTGTGGCTGGGTCGAGCCACATATATATATATATATATATAATGTAAAGTGCAAAATGCATAATTTAGATTATATTAAATTGAAAAGCTTCTTTATAAACAAAGCCAATGTAACCAAGAACAAGAGGGAGGTGGGAAATTGGCAAAGAATTTTTAGAACCTATGTCTCATAAAGGACTCATTTCTAAAATATACTGAGAACTGAGTCAAATCTATAAGAATACAAGTCATTCCCAAATTGAGAAATGGTCAAAGGATATGAACAGGCAGTTTTCAGAGAAAGAAATTAAAGATATCTATAAGCATATGAAGAAATGCTCTAAATCACTATTGGTTAGAGAAATGCAAATCAAAACAGTTCTGAGATACCTCATCTCTCCAGTCAGATTGGCTAAGATGACAAAATAAGAAAGTCACAAATGCTGGAGAGGATGTGGACAAATTGAAACACTAATACATTGCTGGTGGAGTTGTGAACTTATCCAACCATTCTAGAGAGCAATCTGGAATTATGCCCAAAGGATTATAAATAATGTCATACCCTTTGACCCCAAAATACCACTTCTAGGGTTATATCCCAAAGATATCATAGAAGTGGGAGGAAGACCCATATGTACAAACATATTTATAGCAGCCCTCTTTGTGGTTGCAAAGAATTGGAAACTAAAGGGCTGCCCATCAATTGGGAAATGGCTAAACAAGTTGTAGTATATACATGTAATGGAATATTATTGTGCTATAAGAAATGAGGAGGTGACAGATTTCATAATTACCTGGAGATACTTATACAAACTGATGCTGACCGAGAAGAGTAGAATCAGAAGAAATTTGTATACAATCACAGACATACCATATCTGCGATGACCAACTATGAAATACTGGACTCTTTTCAGCAATGCAGTGATATAAATTAATCCCGAAAGAATCAAGAAAGAGAGAAATGTGCCATCCAGAAATATAACTAGAAAGAACTGAGCCTGAATCCTGATGGAAGCAAACTACATTATCTTTTTCTTTTCTTTATTTGGTTTTATTTCTTCTTTACCATCTTTCATACCACCTAGTACAATATGCCTTTGTAATTGGAATAATGTCTAATATGAATGTATTTGCAGATCCTATACTGGACTATATGCTGTTGTGGGGCGAGGAGGAGGGAAGTAAAGGAAATTTGAAAAGCAAGGAACTTTGGAATTGAATCTGGTTAACTGAAACTAAACTAATAAATTAACTAAAAAAATTCTATTAATTACCTTAACTTCTTTCTTTTTTTATTTATTATTTTTTGTGTTATTTCCGAAATGTGGAATTTGAGGTCCTCCACTGGTAGTTTTACTATCTGGTCCATTCTGCAACTCATTTATCTTTTCATTTAAGCATTTGGATGCAATACCATTTGTTTCATACATAATTATCATTTATATTACTTCATTTTCTGTGCTACCTCTGTTTAATACAGTTTTCCTGCTTATGTCTTTTAATTAAGCTTATTGTTATTCGTCTTTTTCTGAGATAATCATTCTTACTCCACTTTTAAAATTTCTTCTGAACCATAATAGAGTCTGTTCCAGCCCTTTAAAAAAATTCCTTTGTTTTCTGTTGCAAGTGTGTTTCTTGAAAAGAATATACCTCTGAATTCTAATTTTTAATAAATTCTGATGTACTCTTTTATTTTTTGAGTGAGTTCATCCTATTATATTTACATTTATTATACTGCTAATTGTGTGTTTCCCTCTATTCTATCCCCCATTTTATTCATCTCTCTTTTTAAACCATTTGTTTTCAAAAGTTTTTTTTTTAATTTTATGTCTGACTAATACTTATTTAATCTCTCCACCCTTCTATCAATCTCCTCACCTAATTCTTATCTTTTTTCTACTTCCTTGTAAGGGGAATTTAGGTTTCTACCTCCCAACAAATAGTTTGTATTATTTCTTCTTTGCAGTTCAAATGATTCAAGCCTTCCCCACCCACTGTAAAAGCTCTTTTTTGTATTTTTCTTTTAAATGTGAAATAATATCTATCTTCTTACTTAAATCCCTGGAACCCTCCTCTTCATACATCTCTTTTTTTGAAAAATATTCCATCATAGTCAACACACAAATATTCCCTCTGTCTAAATATTCTCCTAATTGCAGAAATAATGACACAGCTTTGGGGAGTTACACGTATCATCTCACTTTATAGATAGGTTAACAGTTTAAACTTATTGCATTATACATGACTTCTTTTTTCCTGTTTACCTTTAAACACTTTTCTTAAATCTTATATTTTAAAGTACAATTATCAATTCCACTCCATTCTTTACATCACGAGTGCTTGAAACTCTTTTATTTCACTAAATATCCATTTTTCACTTGAAGAATTATACTGTTTTTGCTTCGTAGGTTATTCTTGTTTAACCTCCTTTGCTTTCCCTATATCAATCTCACAATCCTTGAAAATAGAAGCTTCTAAATCCTGTGCTAAGCTATTTCATTATGATATTTGAAGCACTTCTCTCTGGATTCTTGAAATGTTCTCCCTTGTCCTAATGCTGTACCCTAGTGAAGTGAGACAGAAGGTAAGCAAAATTAGAATTTTCATGAATTTATTACCGTGGGACTGTTGGGGCACATGGCTACTAAAATCAGACAGTGGTTTGGCACAGGCAGAGTGAGGGTTTTTACAGAGATTCTATAGCCAGGTTACATAAGCTGATACTACAGCGAAGTAAACTGAAACTACAGTAATTGGTCAGCATGCACTTGAATTTCCCACAGGCATAAAGTGAAGCTATAATCAGTGACTGCTCAGTGTACCTTTGAATTTCCCACTGGTGTGAAACCCCAGGCTAAAACTCCCACCTACAGAGTCCATGGCTTAATTAGGGATAGAGGAAGGGTTAGAGTTGTACTTGTTTACAGAACAATTAGAGGAAGGGAAGGTGGAGTGGTCTGCTTTACAAATTAATGAAGGGAAGGGAAAAGTGAAGTTCTGTCCAACACTAGGAGATATACAATTTGACTATAATATGCCTGCCTGTTTTCATTGTGGTATCTCTTTCAGTAAGTTGTTAGAGACTTCTTTCAACTTTTATTGCCCTCTGTTTCCCAGATTGTATGATCCAAGAAGTTGTGTGGTTACTGCTCTTCTGGCATGTACCTATGAAACAACACATGCACTCCTCTCCACCCAAGAACTGGGATCAGTGTTCCTGCTCTGCTATGACTGCAAGTGCTATCACTGCATCTTCCCTTGGAAACATGACTCCTATAGCCAGAAGTGCTAACACTCCTTTCTGCCTTAGACTTGAGACCATGACCCCTCATCTCTTTTGAAGAACCATAAGCACTCTTCTCCACCTTATTCCAGTGTGGCCACTCTTCTTCAACCCGGAAATGCAACCTGGAATACTGTATAGGTACTGCAGCATGATTCTGTACCAAGGGCATGGAATATGATACTCCAGAGGGCAAAAGAGCTGGGACTGAACCCAAGGGTAACCTACCCAGCAAAACTGAGTATTTTGTTTCAGGGGAATATATGGTCATTCAGTGGAATAGAGGACTTTCAAGCATTCTTTTTTTTTTAATTAATTTATTAGTTTAGTTTCAGTTGACAAGATTCAATTCCTTAGTTCCTTGATTTTCAAATTTCCTTTACTTCCCTCCCCCCTCCCCTCATGACATCATATAGTACAGTATAGGGTCTGCAAATGCATTCATATTAAACATTATTCCAATTACAAAGGCATATTGTACTAGGTGTGATGAAAGATGGTAAGGAAGAAGTACAACCAAACAATGAGAAGAACAAGATCATTTAGTTTGCTTCCATCAGGATTCAGGCTCAGTTCTTTCTAGTTATATCTCTGGATGGCACATTTCTCACTTTCTTGAGTCATTTGGGATTAACTTATATCACTGCATTGCTGAAAAGAGTCCAGTCTGTCATAGTTGGTCATCACAGATATGGTATGTCTGTGATTGTATACAAATTTCTTCTGATTCTACTCTTCTCGCTCAGCATCAGTTTGTATAAGTCTCTCCAGGTAATTATGAAATCCGTCACCTCCTCGTTTCTTATAGCACAATAAAATTCCATTACAGTCATATACCACAACTTGTTTAGCCATTCCCCAATTGATGGGCACTCCTTTAGTTTCCAATTCTTTGCAACCACAAAAAGGGCTGCTAAAATATTTTTGTACATATGGTTCTTCCTCCCACTACTATGATCTCTTTGGGATATAACCCTAGGAGTGGTATGGCTGGGTCAAAGGGTATGAAATTATTTATAATCCTTTGGGCATAATTCCAGATTGCTCTCCAGAATGGTTGGATAAGTTCACAACTCCATCAGCAATGTATTAGTGTTCCAATTTGTCCACATCCTCTCCAGCATTTGTCACTTTCTTGTTTTGTCATCTTAGCCAATCTGACTGGAGAGATGTGGTATCTCAGAGTTGTTTTGATTTGCATTTCTCTAATTAATAGTGATTTAGAGCATTTCTTCATATGCTTATAGATATCTTTAATTTCTTTCTCTGAAAACTGCCTGTTCATATCCTTTGACCATTTCTCAATTGGGGAGTGACTTGTATTCATATAGATTTGGCTCAATTCTCTATAAATTTTAGAAATGAGTCCTTTATCAGAGACACAGGTTGTAAAAATTCTTTCCCAATTTCCCACCTCCCTCTTGATCTTGGTTACATTGTCTTTGTTTGTGCAGAAGCTTTTCAATTTAATGTAATCAAAATTATCCATTTTGCATTTTATAATGCTCTCTAATTCTTGTTTGGTCCTAAAATCTTCCCCTCTCCACAGATCTGTCAGGTAAACTATTCCTTGCTTTCCCAAATTGCTTACAGTATCAACCTTTACACCTAGATCATGCACCCATTTAGACTTGATTTTGGAATATGGTGTTAGATAGTGATCTATGCCCAGTTTCTGCCATACTGTATTCCAGTTTTCCCAGCAGTTTTTGTCAAATAGTGCATTCTTATCCCAAAAACTGGGGTCTTTGGGTTTATCGAACAACAGATTGCTATATTCATTAACTGCTGGGTCTCCTGCACCTAATCTATTCCATTGATCCACTACTCTACACCTCTGCCAGTACCAAGCAGTTTTGATGACTGCTGCTGTATAATACAGATGAAGATCTGGCATAGCTAGTCCACCTACCCTAGCATTTCTTTTCATTAATTCCCTTGATATTCTAGACCTTTTGTTTTTCCAAATAAATTTTGTTATTATTTTGTCTAACTCTACAAAGTAGTTTTTTTGGTAAATTGATTGGAATGGCACTAAATATATAATTTAGTTTGGGTAAAATTGTCATTTTTATTATATTCGCTCGACCCAGCCACGAGCAATTGATATTTTTCCAACTATTTAGATCTGATTTTATTTCTGTGAGAAGTGTTTTGTAGTTGTGATCATATAGATTCTGGGTTTGTTTTGGCAAAAGGAAAAAAAACAGAGCTGAATAGAAAATTTGACATTCAGACACAAGAAGCAAGAGATGCCTGAGAAGGTAATCAGGGAAAAGAAATCAAAAGGAACTTATCAAAGTTGAACTATTTACATTCCTATATGGAAAAGCAATAACTGTGACTGATGAAATCTTTCTCAGTATGAAAATAATTGAAGAAGGGTGTATAGTCATATGAATACATATGTGAATGTGTGTATATATGTTTACAGTTATACATGGAGAGAGGGCATAGGTTTAATTTGTTGGGAAGGGAGGATACTCAAGGGGTGAAATTATGAGGTGAGAGAGGAAAGTGGCAAGAGGAGATGGGGAGAGACAGGGTAGGGTAAACTATCTCATATAGAAGAATTAAGGGGAAGTGGCTGCAAGGGAGGGGAAGAATAGGAAGACAAAAAGGCAAAACCACATTCTCATTGAATTTGGTTCAGGGAAAGAATGACATACATACTAAATGGGACATCTCAACCTGCAGCAGAATAGGGGGAAGGGGGATGAGAGGAGGAATGATGGATGGGAGTGCATTCTTGCAGGGAGAGGATGTTGGAAGTACCCACTGTAGAAGAGGGATTGGATCAAGTAGGGAATGGACCAGGTGGGGGGCGGTATGAGTGGGAGGGAATTATAAGCAGCCTTGTACAATATTTCTACTGTGGTCATGTTTTGCATAGCTAGACATGTACAACATATACTGAATTACTTATCTTCCCAGAGGGAAAGGGTGACAAGGGAGGAAGGAAATGGATCTGAAAATCGAGGTCTCAACATTAAATGGTTCAAATATATATTATGGATATACCTTTGCATGTAATTGAGAGATAAGATGTGCAGGCATTGGGACACAGAGATTTACCTTCCTCTAATGGAAAATTCGAAGGGGGTATGGGAGAAGATATGGGAGAGTGCAGATTGGAGGAAGCAATGTCATGTGGGACTGCTATTCTGGGACAGTGGGTAAGGGAAAACGGGGGGGGGGGTATTTGTAACTCAAAATCTGGTGGAAATGAATGACACAAAACAGAAGTTAATAAAGCATTTGTTTAAAAAAAATAAAATGAATAATCTAGGGGTGGGTAGGAGGCAAAAAAAGGGAGGAAAAATATATATTTTGGAGACACAGTAGGGAACCAACCAGATAAGGAAATGAAGACTAGAGGACAGTTTAAGAGAGAATAAAAGTGGATCTCTCTAAAAGGATCAAAGATATTTCTGCTGCTTAGCTCGGAAATTTTATTTTTCTTATTATTTCAAAGTTAAATCTTCCTGCTCATAAAACTGTAGGACTCTGGTGCTAAAGTAAGGAAGGGTTTTAGGGTTTTTGCAGTGAAAAGAGCTTTATACATATTTTATAGAATATGTTTTTCATTATGTATTTCAGGAAGTCCAATTTTTAAATTATCTCTCCTGGATCTATTTTCCAGGTCAGTGGTTTTTCCCATGAGATATTTCACATTGCCTTCTATTCTTTCATTTGTTTTTATCTGTTTAACAGCATCTTCATTTCTCATAAAGTCATTTGCTTCCATTTGCTCCCGTCTAACTCTGAAGGAGTTAAGCTCCTTGTTGAGCTTTGGAGATTATTTTTCAATCTGGAAAATTCAGCTTTATAAGGCACTCTTCTCTTCATTGCCCCTTTGGGCCTCCTTTGACATTTTAGTTAGTCTATTTTTAAGGTGTTATTTTCTTCAGTCAGGCTGTTGACCCTCATTTCATACTTTTCCTGCATCCTTCTTATTTCTCTTCCCAATTTTTCCTCCGTTTCTCTTACTTGATTTTTAAAGCCCTTCTTAAGGTCCTCTATCACCTATAACCCACTCAATATTTTCCTTTGGGGCTTTTTAAGAAGGATTTCTCACCTCGAAGTCCTCCTGTTCTACGTTTTGTTCCTCTTTGCACCCAAAATAGGAGTCTAATGTTATTTTGTTTTCTTTGCCTCGGCATGTTGCCACTTAATTACTTGACTTTTGGGCTTGTTGCCACAGTAGGACTCTGCCACCAGACAGGGGAGCTTCTGTCCAAAAGTTGGGGTCTCCACAACTTCTTGTTCTGGCAAGCTGGATACACACCCCACAATCTCCTCCCCAGACCACAATCCAGATCCAGGGAGGTTAAAGCAAGAGCAACTACCCCCCCAAGACTGATCACTATGGTTTGCAGGCCAGGACCTGGATCTGCCAGTGAAACTGCAAAATGGCGTATCTCCTTAGCTGCTTCCAGCCCCTAGGGGAGGAAGCCGACCTGTTCCTCAAATACTGGTCCCAAAGTCCATAGGGCACTAACCTCTCACTTTGTCCTAAGCATGTCTGTGTTGATAATTCTGGTATCGCCACAGTTGCTGGTGTTCTGGGGTCGCTCTGGCCGGCTACTGGCCTGGCCACCCTTGGGCTAAAATCGAGGCTATGGGGACCTGGTATGGGCTCTATGAGCCGTGGGCTGTCAGCTCCCCGAGTGCTGCACTGGCCCTTCCTACAGGGCTGATGGGCTGTCCTCATCAGCAGGTTAGCTCCTCAGTGTTGTTCTGTGGGTGCTGGGGCTCCAGAAGTTGTACGGAGTCCCCTTTTACATGGTTTGAAGATAACCTGGCGGAAGAGCACCTTGGCCGTGCTGTTTCTACTCCGCCAACTTGGCTTGCCCCCCCCCCCCATTTCTTTTTCTAAGATTTATTTTTTTCTTGTATTTTACTTTAAATTAACATCAGAACACAACAGAGAAAAGAAACAAAATATATTGTAAACTTAAATATTGAACTTAAATACAAAATAAGAAAGGAAGAAAAAAAAGCATGTCTTCTCCATAGCAGAAGATAAGAAAGGATTCAAAATAAGTAATAATACATTTTCATCTCAAGAAAGCCTGTATAATGAATGCTAAATGTGTTGAGAATGGCCTATGTTTTCTTTCCTTTCTTGAAAGATTTTGTTTTAATTTTTTTTTCTCTGCTGCACACTTTTACCTTGTTCTTTCCTTCCCCCCTTAAAAAAAGTTACACTTAAGTGTGGATATTTTTATACCTATAGACATATAAATACACATATACATATATACATACATATATGGATGTGCTTTTCCAAACAATTTCTATTTGCGATTTTATTTTTATGTTTGTGAATATCTCTTTTCTTTTTTTCCTATCTCTCCTGAGTCCTTTACTGTACTTCTAACTACTACCTAGCCCTCCTATAAATTGCCTACCTTGAGCCTCCCAGGATCCCTACCCAGTGGTCCCATTCACTTAAATCAATATGTCCTTCTATGACCACCCTTTTACCTATTCTCTCTCTCTCTCTCTCTCTCTCTCTCTCTCTCTCTCTCTCTCTCTCTCTCCACTCTAAAGATTACTCTCTTGCCTTCCCCCCCAATTCCTCTACAGTTTTGTTTCTTCTGAACTTAGAAGGCTTTTATACCCTCTAATTATGTATGTATTGTTCCCTTCCAAACACATTAACTGTGAAATTAGGTTGCCAGCTCTATCATATTAAATCCCTTATAATGGGGGTAGAGTCAAGATGGTGTAGTAGAAACAGTTCTTCCATGGAGCTTCAGCCCATACCATTTCAAAATTATGTAAAAGGGAGACACTGAACAAGTTCTGGAGCACCAGAACCCACAAAATGACAGAGAAAACTTAAGCTCCCGCTGAAGACAGCCAGCAGCCCAATAGGGAGCAGCCAACACAGCTCTCTGGAAGCCGAACACAGACCCCCATGAGTCTGAGGTTTGAGCCTCAGGGCAGGTGGACCAGCAGCACACTGGAGGGACCACAGAAAACTAGCATCTGTGGTATTTCCAGAATTATCAACACATGCCTAGGACAAAGTGAGAGGTCAGTTCCCTATGGAATTTGGGACTCTTTGGAAGAGTGCTTCAGCTTCTTCCCTTGGGGGCAAGAAGCTACTGAGGAGCCAGCTCAGCTTGCACCACGTTGCCACTTTGCAGCTTCATCTCCTGGCCAGCAAATTGTAGAGGAATTTGTTTGTTAGTCTTTGGAGAAATCACTCTTGCTTTACTTTCTTGGATCTGGATTGGGGTCTGGGGTAGAGGTCTTGGGGTGTGTGATCAGCTTGGCAGAGTGTGTGGAGGCTTCAGAGTGGCCACACAACTAATACCTCCAGTAGTTGACAAAACCACAGCATTTGGTACAGAAGCTCCCCTGGGTGGTGGCAGAGACCTACTGTGGCAACAAGCTCAAAAGTCAATTAATTGAGTGACAACATGCCTAGGCAAAGGAAACAAAATAAACAGAACAATTCAACATTAGCCTCCTATTTTGGGGGCAAAGAGGATCAAAGCATGGAAAAGGAGAAGGACTGGGAGTTAAGAAACCCTGCACCAAAAGCACCAAATGAAAATATGTGCTGCTTACAGGCCATATAGGACCTTAAGAAGCAGATAAGATTAGTGGGGGAAAAATCAGGAATGAAAAAGTGAAAGATGCAAGAAAAGTATGAAATGAGAGTGAAAAGCCAGACTGAGGAAAATAACACATTAAAAAATAAACTAACTCAAATGACAAAAGAGTCTCAAAAAGCAAATGAGGAGAAGAATGCCATAAAAATCCTAATTTGCCAGATGGAAAATGAATTTCAAAAGCCCACTGAGGAGAATCATTCCTTCATAATTAGACTGGAGCAAAAGGAAGTTATTGACTTCATGAGAAATCAAGATGCTGGTAAACAGATCCAAACAAATGAAATAATAGAAGGAAATGTAAAATATATCATGGGAAAATCCACTGACCTGGCAAATAGATCCAGAAGAGATAATTAAAAAAATGTTGGACTAACTGAAAGACATAATAAAAAATATATTCAATACCGTGCAAACACAATGAGAGCAGCACAGGATCTGGCAGCTTTATACTGAGGGAACGAAGGGTCAGGAATATGATATTCTGGAGGGCAAAGGAGCTTGGATTATAACCAATAATCAATCACCTACCCAGCAAAACTGAGTATCATGTTTCAGGGGAAAATATGGCCATTCATAGAATAGAGAACTTTCAAGCATTCCTGAGGAAAAAAACAGAGTTGAATAAAAATTTTGACATTCAGACACAAGAAGGAAGAGATGCCTGAGAAGGTAATCAGGGAAAAGAAATCAAAAGGAACTTATCAAAGTTTATGTATTTACATTCTTACACAGAAAAAACAATAACTGTGTCTGATGAAACCTTTCTCCTCATGAAAATAATTGAAGAAGGGTATATGGACATATGAATACATATGTGAATGTGTGTATATATGTTTACAGGTATACACAGATAGAGGGCACAGGCTGAATTTAATGGGAAGGGATGATAGCTAAGGGGTGAAATTGATAGGTGAGAGAGGAATATATGGAGAGTAGATTGGGAGAGACAGAATGGGGTAAACTATCTCATATAGAAAAGGCACAGAAAAATGGTTACAAGACAGGGGAAGAACAGGAAGGCAGAAAGGCAAAACATTATTCTCATTGAATTTGGCTCATGGAGGGAATGACATACATAATAAATGGGATATCTCACGCTACAAGAGATGATGGAAGGGAGGGCAGGATGGGGATAAGCGAAGTTGGAACACCCACTTCTGTAAAGGGAGAGGATAAAAGTAGGGAGTGGACCAGGTAGGAGGTAGCATAGGAAATACAGTCAGTCTTTTACAATATATCTACTATGGTAATATTTTCCATAGCTACACATGTACAACATGTATTGAATTGCTTCTCTTACCAGTAAGTGTGGGTGACAAGTGAGGAAGGGAATGAATCTGGAATTCAAAGTTTTAAAATCAAATGTTTTTTTTTAACAAATGCTTTTTTAACTTCTGTTTTACATCATTCATTTCTGCCAGATTTTGAGTTAAAATAATTTCCCCCCCATTATTTCCCTACCCAGCCTCCCAGAATAGTAGTCCCACAAGATATCGATTCCTCCAATCTGCTCTCTCCCATACCTTCTCCCATACACCTATCGACTTTTCCATTGGAGGAAGGTGAATCTTTGTGTCCCAATGCCTGCACATCTTATCTCCCTATTACAAGCAAAAGAGTATTAATAATAGTATTTATATATATTTGGAACATTTAATGTTACGACCTCAAATTTCAGATCCATTTCCTTCCTCCCTTTTCACCCATTCCCTCTTGGGAGATAAGTAATTCAGTATATGTTGTACATGTCTAGCTATGCAAAATATTACCATAGTAGATATATTGTACAAGGTTGCTAATAATTCCCTCCCACTCATCCCACCCCCCACCTGGTCCATTCCCTACATGATCCTGTCCCTCTTCTATAGTGGGTACTTCCAACCTCCCCTCCCACCAAGGACGCCCTCCCATCCATCATCCCTCCTCTCATCCCCCTTCCCCCTATCCTGCTGCAGGTTGAGATATCTCATTTAGTATGTATGTCATTTTCTCCCTGAACCACATTCAATGTGGATGTGGTTTTGCCTTTTTAGCCTTCCTTATTCTCCCCCTCCTTTGCAACCACTTCCCCTTGCTTCTTCTACATGGGATAGTTTACCCTACCCTATTTCTCCCCATCTCCTCTTGCTACTTTCCTCTCTCACCTCATAATTTCATCCCGTGAGTATTCTCCCTTCCCAACAAATTCAACCTATGCCCTCTATCCATATATAACTGTAACCATATACACATACATTCACATATGTGTTCATATGACCATACCCCCTTCTTCCATTATTTTCATAGTGAGAAAGATATCATCAGTCCCAGTTATTGCTTTTCCATATAGGAATGTAAATAGTTCAACTTTGATAAGTTCCATTTGATTTCTTTTTCCTGATTACCTTCTCAGGCATCTCTTCCTTCTTGTATCTGGATGTCAAATTCTCTATTCAATTCTGTTTTTTTCCCTCAAGAATGCTTGAAAGTCCTCTATTCCACTGAATGACCATATTTTCCCCTGAAACAAAATACTCAGTTTTGCTGGGTAGGTGACCCTTGGGTTCATTCCCAGTTCTTTTGCCCTCTGGAATATCATATTCCATGCCCTTCGATCCCTCAGTGTAGAAGCTGCCAGGTCCTGGGCTATTCTGATTGTGTTTCCACAATATTGAAATTGTTTCTTCCTGGCTGCTTGTAGCATTTTCTCCTTGATCTGGGGATTCTGGAACCTGGCTATAATATTTCTGGGAGTTTTCTTTTGGGGATCTTTTTCAGGAGGTGATTGGCAGATTCTTTCAACCTCTATTTTTCCCTCTGGATCTAAAACATCAGGGCAGTTTTCCTTGAAAATTTCTTGAAGGGTGATTTCTAGGTTCTTTCTTTGATCATGGCTTTCAGGTAGACCAACAATTTTTAAATTGTCTCTCCTGGATCTATTTTCCAGGTCAGTGGTTTTTCCCATGAGATATTTCACATTGCATTCTAATCATTCGTTTGTTTGGATCTGCTTAACAGCATCTTGATTTCTAATAAAGTCATTAGCTTCCATTTGCTCCAGTCTAACTCTAAAAGAATGAATTTCCTCAGTGAGCTTTTGAGATTCTTTTTCCATCTGGCAAATTTGACTTTTTAAAGCATTCTTCTCTTCATTGCCCTTTTGGGCCTCCTTTGCCATTTGAGTTAGTCTATTTTTTAATGTGTTGTTTTCCTCAATCAGGCTGTTGACCCTCATTTCATAATTTTCCTGCATCCTTCTCATTTCTCTTTCCAATTTTTCCTCCACTTCTCTTATTTGGTTTTTAAAGTCCTTCTTAAGGTCCTCTATGGCCTGCAACCCGCTCGTGATTTCCCCTGGGGCTTTTGGAGCAGGACTTCTGACCTCACAGTCCTTTTCCCCCTCTATGCCCCCAAAATAGGAGTCTAGGGTTGCATTTTTCTGTTTCCTTTGCCTTGGCATGTTGCCACTTAATTACTTGACTTTTGGGCTTGTTGCCACACTATGGCTTTAAGGCCAGATAGAGGAATTTTCCTCTCGAACGTGTGGGAGGCAACTTTTGTTTCTGGCAAGCTGTAAACCCACCGACGACTTCCACCCTAGATCACAATCCATATCCAGGGAGGTTAAAGCAAGAGCGATTACCCCCCAAGACTGATCGCTGGATCTCCCTATGATTTGGAGACCTGGTGCTGGAGCCGCCTCTGAAAACTGCAAAATAGCGTTTCTCCTCAGTGGCTTCTAGCTCCCAGGGGAGGTAGCTGAGGCATTCCCTAAATACCAGTCTCAAAGTCCATAGGACACCAACCTCTTACTTTGTCCTAGGCATGTCTACGTTGATAATTCTGGAGTCGCCACAGCTCCTGGTGTCCTGGGTTTCCTCCAGCCAGCTGCTGGCCCTGCCGCCCTGGGGCTAAAACCTCGGCTCACATGGACCTGGGCTCTGCTTGGCTCCCCGAGCTCTGCCTGCTGTGTGCTGCCGGCTCCCACACCGCTGTACTGGTCCTTCCTGCAGGGCTGCTGGGTTGTCCTCAGTGGGAGGTTAGCTTCTCTGTGTCGCTCTGTGGGTGCTGGCGCTCCAGAAGTTGTTCAGAGTCCCCTTTTACATAGTTTGGGGGGAATCAAATGTTTTAAAAAATATAAATAATATTATTAATACAATTTTACATATAATTGGGAGATAATATGTGCAGGCATTGGGAAACGGGGATTTACCTTGCCCTATTGGAAAAGTCGAATGGGGTAAGGGAGAAGAGATGGAAGAGAGAAGATTGCATGAGGGGATATCCTGTGGGACTGATATTCTGGCTTTGTGGGTAAGGAAGAATGGGAAAAAATTGTAACTCAAAATCTAATGGAAATGAATGATGAAATCCAGAAGATAATAAAGCATTTGGAAATAATTTCTTGATTATTAGATCAAGATACTTATCATATCTTTTAGTCAGTCTAATAATTTCTTTTTTATGTTTTCTCTTCTTGATCTATTCTCCAAATCTTATGTTTTTCTTATAAGATGTTCTTCTAGTTTTTCATTATTCATATTTTAATTATTTTTGATCTCTTATAATCTCACTGGCTTCACCTTGTCCAGTTCTAGTTTTCTTTTCTTTTCTTTTTTGTTGAGGCAGGAATGCAGGAAAATTGGGGTTAAGTTACTTGATCACACAGCTAGTAAGTGTTAAGTGTCTGAGGATGGATTTGATCTCAGGTCTTCCTGATTACAGGGACAATTCTCTATTCACTTCACCACTTCGTCATTCACCATTTCTAATTTCCTTGACTTTCATTCCATAAACTTGTTTGTTTGTATTGTTGTTTTTTAAGTTTTTCCTTCAATGCTACCATATGATTTTTTAACTTTCTTTTTTTGATCTTCTATGAATTATTTTTGTGAATGTGACATTTTGACACTACTCTTTGGAAGTTTCATTACTTCTGTATCTTCCTATGAAGATGAACCCTGGTCTTCATTATGCCCATAATAGCTTTCGATGGTTGGATTCTTTCTCATTTGCTTGTGAATTTTTTGCCTAAAAGTTTAAATTTTGTAATCACTTCTATCCCTGGTACATGGGGTATAGTACATTTTGCCACAAATCTATAGTTCTCCCTTCTAGCCTGGACTAAAAAGCAAGTCTTCAACCTCCTTTAAGGCCCACAGCCAGGGGCTTTCTGTACTACTGCTTCTGTTCTCACCGGGAATGGGCTGGTTCCTTCTTTCCCTTGCTACTTTTTGCAGCACAGCTGGGTCTGCTGCTCCTTGTCAGCAGAGATTCCCTCTATCTTCCCAGGCTCAGATGCCAACTCCTCTCACTCTCCAGGGGGTAAAATTTCCTGTGACTGAGAATGAGGCAGCCTTTCAAATGATTTGACCCTATGACTTGCTGCTTTTCTTTACCTTTTTATCTTTTTTTGTCTTTATTAATTTCTTGGTTTACTTTTAGTTTACAAGATTCAATTCCACAATTCCTTGAGTTTTGAATTTGAATTTGAATTTGAATTTTCTTTCCCTCCCTCCTCTACCCACACATGATGGCATACAATCCAGTATAGGATCTGCAAATAGTTTCACATCAGATATTAGTCAGGTTACAAAAGCAGATTCTTCTAGATGGAATAAAAAATGATAAAGAGGAAAAAAAAACAAACAAGAAAAAGAAAAAAATCAAGTAGTTTGCTTCAATCAGGATTCAAACACAGCTCTTTCTAGTTCTTTCTCTGGATGTAGCCATCTCTCTCCATCATGAGTCTTTTGGGATTGACTTACATCACTGCATTGCTGAGAAGAGTCCAGTCTGTCATAGTTGATCATCAAACATATGTTGCATCTGTGCTTGTATAGAAATTTCTCCTGGTTCTACTCTTCTCATTCAGCATCAGTTCGTATAAGCCTCTCCAGGTGAATATGAAGTCCATCTGCACCTCGTTTCTTATAGCACAATAATATTCCATTACTTGCATATACCATAACTTATTAAGCCATTCCCCATTTGATGTGCACCCCTTCAATTTCTGACTTGCTGTTTTTCATTAAAGTGATTCCTAGATTGTAGGTGTTCACTCTTCACAGGGACTAAATGTCAACCTGGGAATTTTTTTCTAATCTTCTCAAATTGTCCCTCAAATATTCCCTATTTTTCTTTATTCTTATCCCCCCTCACCCTGCCCTCCTTGCCCTGAATTTTGTTTACTCTAAGATGCTATTTTATCTCCTTTGTGTGGGGAAATCTTTTTTATTTTTAAAGCAATTGGGGTTAAGTAACTTGCTCAAGGTTACACAGCTAGTCATTATTTATGCGTGGGTGCTCATTTTCTGAGGCCGGATCTGATCTCGGGTCATCCCAACTCTGAGGCCGGCACTCTTGCTCACTGTACCACCTAGCCGCCCCTTTAGGGCAATTGGGGTTAAGTAACTTGCCCAAGGTTACACGGCTAGGTTTTTGTTTGTGTGGATTAAGTGTCTGAGGCCAGCTCCGAACTCAGGTCCTTCTGACTCCAGGGCCGGCGCTCTATTCACTGCGCCACCTAGCTGCCCCTGTGAGGGGAAATCTTGAGAGCTTGGAATTTTCTGACCTGCTCACTCATCTTCCAAGAATCCTCTCTCTAAAAAGCACTTATTGAGCATCAGCAATGTGCCATGGTGATCTAAAAGAATTTTCAAAACTATGTGTGGAATCTGGGTCATTCAGACTAGTTTGATGGGCCCTGAAACTGTTTGATTCACTAAGTATTCTCTCCTGACCAGACTCAGTTCTATATGGAAGTTAGAGGTCGTATTTACCTGAATTTACCTTAATTAATTAAATAATAATTTGCTTATATATTATTTATATATTTTGTTTATTCATATATATTTTATGTATAATTTATTTAATAATTAATTATTAATTAAATAATTTATTGCCTTTTTTACCTTAATTAATTACCTCTATTACATACTATTTATATTCTGTGTCTAAGAAAATCTCCTGATTTTAACGACTGATTGGCCTAAAAGTTTCTCACTTTATTCCAACACAGAACTTAAACATACAAGTATGGACCTGATTTTAACTTACTTATGCCTCAATGATTTATATAATGCTTACACATATTGTGTCTCACTTTTTGTGTACTCTCCTGTTCATGGAAATATGTGCTTACCTAAAGATTAGATATTAGTATATCTATCTTTTTTTGTCATACAGTCATGGTATCAAAGTTCTTTCTTCCCCTTTCATGCGTCATCCACTGTGAAAGGAGAATGTGTCTCTTATATCCCCAAAAAGTTCAAAACCTTTTCCTGACTTTCTATCCATTGCTATAATTAATCACATCAGACAAAAATTTGAAACTCACAAAATTTTATTTTACATAAAAAGGCAAATAGGTTAATAAATACTAATAATAATGGTAGTTAATTAAAGAACTAATAATATTTAAGGAAACAAATGTAGGAGCTATCCTGTAATGGGAAATATAATCCTTCTGACTGTTCTGCAATCTCACAAGAACACTTCATCAATTCTCAACCTCAAGGCCAGGCACGTTCCTTAGACGGAATGCAGCAGGGGAGCTTTAGACATCTGGAAATAAGATATGTCACTTGAATCTTGACCACTGCACTGCTTTGCAAGTGGGGTGAAACAGATGGATGATCATCTGACTTATTCTTCACAAAAGTCTTTAAAGCTGTCCCAGAAAGAAAAGTGCAACGATGTCACGATGATGACAAAGTGAAATAGTGCCTGCTTGAGTTTCCTCTTTCCATAGCAATAGTATCTTATGGTGAACCAAGGAATTCAGGCCTACACATGACCTCTTTCTTCCCCCCTCCAAAAAATTTATACAGGAAAAAATAAAGTTAAAATGAAAAACAAAAACCCTCAACCTTGAAGGAGGAAAAAAAAAACACTGAAGTGAGGTGGTTTCATATACAAAATTTAATATAACCTTTTTTCTAATGATGAGATTGGTTGTACTAGTGTTATGATCATAGAGAAGCAGTATGCTATATTTTCTCTCTCCTTCCCAACTAGCTAATTTTGACTTTCAAGCTGATGTCCCTTTATACTCCCTAGCTTCCAATTCCTCAATAATTTCAAATCCCATAGTCAATATTGACACTCCACTTAGAGATGATCATACTCTGGATATTACTATTACCCATAAGTGTTAAACTTTCCTTATAAAATTCCAACATATGAAAATATCATACTATGAATGCACCTCTTTTTATGACTTGATTTCATTAATTTTTTAAAAATTTTATTGAAAAACTTAATTTCTCTACTCCTTAACACCCTTTCAGACCATTAGTATTATGACTTTCCCCACTCTGCTTTTCTAGTATTGAATTTTTAGATAACCATTTCAATTCTATACTGTCTCCAATATTCTCATACCTCATTCTTTTGTCCTGTCAATGCGAAGCCCTTACCAAACAAAAGTCCTCAATTATCCCCCCACAGTCACCACCTATACTCTACAGTTGTGAAAGAAAGCTGGAAGATATAACAGAACTATGTTGACTGGATACAATACAAATGTTGCTATTTAACTTCAACTAGGCTTTCACTGCAGTGAAGTAATCATTTTATTCCTTCTTAAATGAAACACTATTTCACGTGGCCAGGAAGTTTTCCCAATCCTTTCCACCATACCAACATTCTCCTTTTTCCACTTCCTCTGTTGAGGACCTTACTTTAATGAGAAAATTGAAAGTATTTCCAGGACCTTGTTCTTTTGCCCTTCTTTTTATCTTTTTTTTTTAACTTTTTTTGTCTTTATTAATTTGTTTGTTTACTCTTGGCTTAAAAGATTCAATTCCATAATTCTTTGAGTTTCAAATTTTCTCCCCCTTCCTACCCCCGCCCCCACAATTGCATAAAATCCTGTAAAGGATCTGAAAATTCTTTCACATTAGATATTAGTCAGATTACAAAGTGGATTCTACTAGATGTAATGAAAAATGGTAAAAAGGAAATAAAATCAAACAAGAAAAAGAAAAAAGATCATGCAGTTTACTTCAGTCAGGATTCAAACTCAGTTCTTTCTAGATCTTTCTCTGGATGTAGACATCTCTCACCATCATGGGTCTTTTAGGAGTGACTTATACCACTGCATTGCTGAGTGGTATAAGAGTCCAGTCTGCCATAGCTGATCATCAAACATATGCTGTGTCTGTAATTGTATACAGATTTCTCCTGGTTCTACTTTTCTGCCTCAACATCAGTTTCTACAAGCCTCTCTAGGTAAATATGAAGTGCATCTGTTCCTTATTTCTTATAGCACAATAGTATTCCATTACATGCATATACCATAACTTGCTTAATAATTCCCCAACTGATAGGCACCCCCTTAATTTCCACTTCTTTGAAGCCACAAAAAAGCTGCTATAAATATTTTTGTACATATGGGTCTTCCTCCCACTACTATGGTCTCTTTGGAATATAACCCTAGAAGTGGAATTGCTAGGTCAAAGAGTATGAAAGTATTTATATCCCTTTGGGCATAATTCCAGATTGCTCCAGAATGGTTGGATGAGTTCACAACTCCACCAGCAATGCATTAGTGTCCCAATTTACCCAAATCCTGTCCAGTATTTGTCATTTTCCTCTTTTGTAAACTTAGCTAATCTGACTGGTAAGATGTGGTACCTCAGAATTGTTTTGATTTGCATTTTTTTCTTCAGTAGTAATTTAGAGCATTTCTTCTTATGCTTACAGATATTTTTAATTTCTTTCTCTGAAAACTGCCTCTTCATATCCTTTGACCATTTATCATTTGGGGAATGAATTGTATTATTATACATTTGACTCAATTCCTTGTGTATTTTAGAAATGAGTCCTTTTCCAGAGATATAGGTTGTAAAAACTCCATCCCAATTTCCCACCTCCCTCTTGATCTTGGTTATTTTAGCTTTGTCATACAGAAGCTTTTCAATTTAATGTAATCAAAATTATCCATTTTGCATTTTATAATGTTCTTTAATTCTTGTTTGGCATAAAGTCTTTCCCTCTCCACCAATCTGACAGGTACACTATTCCTTCTTCTCCCAGATTACTTACAGTATCATCATTTTTGCCTAGATAATGCACCCCTTTACACATGATTTTGGTATATGGTGTACGTAATGGTCTATGCCCAGTTTCTACCATACTGTATTCCAGTTTTCCCAGCAGTTTTTGTCAAATATTGCATTTTTATCCCAAAAATTGGGGTTTGGGTGTTTATCAAACAATAAACTACTATACTCTTTGATTGCTGAATCTCATGCACTCTATCTGATCCATTGATCCACTACTCTATTCCTTATCCAGTACTAGGCAGTTTTGATGACTGCTGATGTATAATACAAATTAAAATCTGGTATAGCTAGTCCAACTTCCTTAGCATTTCTTTCACTTGGTGTTCTATACCATTTGTTCTTTGAAATACATTTAGTTATTATTGTATCTAGGTCTATAAAGTAGGTTTTTTGGTAAATTGATTGGTATGGCGCTAAATATATAATATACTTTGGGTAAAAGTGTCATTTTTATTATATTAGCTCACCCCAGGCACGAGCAATTGAAATTCTTCCAAATAGTTATATCTGATTTTATATGTGTGAGAAGTGTTCTGTACTTGTGCTCATATAGGGCATGGATTTGTTTTGGCAAGTAGATTACCAAATATTTTATAACATCTACAGCATTTTTAAATGGGATTTCCCTTTCTATCGCTTGCTGTTGAATTATATTAGAGATATACAGGAATGCTGAGGATTTTTGTAAATTTATTTTATATCCTGCAACATTGCCAAATTTATTTATTGTCTCAAATATTTTTTTACTTGATTCTCTAGGATTCTCTAAGGATATCATTATATCATTTGCAAAGAGTGATAACTTGGTCCCTCCTTTCCCTAATTTGATTCATTTGATTTCTTTTTATTCTCTAATTTCTACTGCTAACTTTTCTAGTACTAGATTGAATAAGAAGACTGAAAGGGGACAACCTTGTTTCACTAACGATCTTATTGGAAATTATTCTACTTTATTTCCATTGCACAAAATACTTGCTGATGCTTTTAAATACATGCTATCTACTATGTTAAGGAAGGTTCCACTTATTCCTATACTTTCTAGTGGTTTTAATAGGAAAGCCTTTTCTGCATCTATTGAGATTACCATGTGGTTTCTGCCAATTATATTGTTGATGTGATCAACTATACTGATGGTTTTCCTAATATTAAACCACCCTTCCATACTAGAACAAATCCGCCTGATCAAAGTTTATTAATCTTGAGATAAGTTGCTGTAGTATTTTAGCTAATATTTTATTTAAATTTTTTTGCATCTAAATTCTTGGGGGACATTGGTCTATAACGTCCTCATATTTGCGCATAAAAAAAAAAAATTGGTAGGACTCCTTCTCCACTAACTTTCCCAAAGAGTTTATAGAGTATTGGAATCAATTATTCTTTAAAGGATTGATGGGATTCACTAGTAAATCCACATTGCCCTGTTGATTTTTTGCTACGGAATTCACTGATGGCATGTTTGATTTCTTTTTCTGAGATGGGGTTAAGTAATTCACTTCCTCTTCAGTTAATCCGGGCAATTTCTATTTTTGGAAATATTACTCCATTTCAGTAATATTGTTAAATCCATATGCATACAATTGGGACAATAATTTCTAATTATGTTTTTTGATTTCCACTTCATTGGATGTAGATTCACCCTTTTCGTATTTAATGCTCATTGTTGTTTTTGTTTCTTTTTTATCATGTTGTCTAAGGATCTATCAATTATATTTTTTTTCATAAAACCAGCTCTTAGTTTTATTTATTAATTCAATAATTTTATTAATCTCTCCTTTGGTTTTCAGTATTTCTAATTTAGTACTTAACTGGGGATTTTCAATTTGTTCTTTTTCTAGCTTTTTCATTTGCATGCCCAATTCATTGTACTCCATTTACTCTAATTTATTCACGTATGCTTAGAACTGCATTTGCTGCATGCCACAAATTTTGTTATGTTGACTCATTATTGTCATTCTCTTGCCTGAAGTTATGGATTGTTTCTATAATTTCTTGTTTGATACGCTCATTCTTTAGGATTAAATTGTTTAATTTCCAATTAGTTTTTAGTCTATCTATCCATGGCCCTTTATGGCATATAATTTTTATTGCATCATGATCTGAGAATGATGCATTTAATATTTCTGCCTTTCTGCACCAAATTGTGAGGCTTTTATGCCCTGCTACATGGTCTAATTTTGAGTATGTACCATACACTGCTGAGAAGAAAGTAACGTCCGTTTTATCCACAATCAGTATTCTCCAAAGATCTTTCATGTCTAGTCTCTCTAAAATTCTATTCTTTTCCTTAATTTCTTTCTTGTTTTATTTTGAAGTTAGATTTATTAAGGCCAGACAGCGGGAGATTAAGGTCATGCGCTAGTACAGTTTTGCTATCTATTTCTTACTCTAATTCCTTTAACTTCTCCTCCAGGAATTTGGATGCTATACCCCTTGATGCATATATTTTAAGTAATGATATTGTTTCATTTTTGATGGCGCCTATTAACAGTATATAGTTTCCTTCCTGATCTCTTTTAATTAGATATATTTCTGCTTTTGATTTATCTGAGATAAAGTTTGCTACCGCTGTTTTTTTTTTTTTTAGTTTAACTGAAGCATAATGAATTCTACTCCAGCCTTTTACCTTTACCCTGTGGGTATCACTTTGTTTCAAATATATTTCTTGTAGACAGCATAGTGTAGTATTAACGTTTTTAACCCATTCTGCTATCTTCCTATGTTGATGGGAGAGATCATCCCATTCACATTCACAGTAATGATGACTATCTGTTTCTTCCCCTCAATCCTATTCCCTCCCCTGCTTATGTTTCTGTTCCTTTCTTTTTCCTTCCCCTCCTTCAGGGTTTCCCTTTTGACCACAACCTCCCTCAGTGTTTCCACCCTTTCCATTATTTTATTAAACCACCATCTCCTTGCCTGAAAGATTATGCTCAGTTTTGCCAGGTAGTTTTAATCATTGGTGGCAGTCAAAGCTCTTTTGACTTACAAAATATAATATCTTTGAATGTAGAAGCTGCTAGGTCTTGTGTGATCCTGACTGTAGTTCCATGAAATCTAAATTGTGTCTTTTTGGCTGCTTGCAGTATTTTTTCCTTAATCTTGTAATTTTGGAATTTGGCTACTAAATTTCTTGGGGTTTTCAATTTGGGATCTCTTTGAGGATCAGTCTGGTGAATTCTTCCAATAATTATTTTATCTTCTGATTCCAGGACTTAAGGAGAGTTTTCTTTGAACATCTCTTGGAGGATGTTGTCCAGGCTGCTTTTTTTCTTCATGGCTTTCCAGTAGACCAATAGTACTTTGATTATCTATCCTGGATCTGGTTTCTAGGTCAGTTGTTTTTCCAGTGAGATACTTTTTCACTTTCTTACAATTTTTCAGTTTTCATGTTTTGTTTGATTGATTCTTGGTGCATCATAGAGTTCTGAGATTCGATTTTAATGATTCTAATTTTTAGCTAATTATAGTCTTTTGAAGGTCCTTTTTTTTAAAGGAGGTATTTTCTCCTATTACTTCACTCATTTTCACTCATTTTACTTTTTAAGGATGTGTTTTCTTTAGTGACACTTTTTTTTTCAATTTTGTCAATGCCTCCCTAAATTGGTCCTTAAAATTTTTCTTTCCTTGCTCCCTCATTTAGACTCCTTCTCAGTGGCACCCGAGCCTGATTCTTTTTCCACTATCTTGGGATTTCACTCTTGGTGGTACACTTATCTTTGGGTTTTCTAGGTCATGGAGGAGTAATTAGAACAGCCAGAGTTTTCTTTGTTATTCTGGCTCCTGGAAAAACAGGCAGGCAATTCCTAAACTTCCAGGCTGGGGTCTGATAACCCCAGGAAAAGCTTCTTTCTCTGCTGGGGGCCCTGAGCCCTTTCTTATTTCGCTCCAATGATTCCTCCCATTCTGTGGTTCAATGCTGGTGAGAAGAATGCGAATGGTCCTTGGCTTTGGTGAGTTGGTGGTCTGTGGCTCCTTCTCTCTCTGGTGTAGTCTGCTCTGTAGTCTGAGCTATATAGCCCCGATGTGCTTCATGCTACCCCTCTCCAGACCCATGTGGGCACATTCCTGGGCTGGATTTTTCCAAGATCCATCTCTCAGTGTATTCTGTCACTCCAGAATCTGTCCAGATTTATTTTTTAATGTTTAGTTATGGAATGCTGGGAGGAGCTTAGAGAAGTTACTGCTTCCTTTCCACCATCTTGGCTCCACCCTTCCCTTCTTTTTATCTTAATGCTCATTGACATCAAGTGTCTCATGTGTTCTTTCCCTCAGTCATGAAAAGACTTTCATCTTTGCAAGACAACTCCCTCTCTACCTGTCCTACATTGTATGTTTATTGTTTGTTGATGGTTAAAAATTGGGTGGTTTGATAGATACTATGTTTCATGGCACAAAGTCATATGTTGTACAGGGAATATTAACTTGATATGTGTGAGCTATTTTTGGTTTCTAATTGGTTTAAAACTATCATTCTTTTTTTTTCCAAATGCTTTATTAACTTCTGGTTTACATCATTCATTTCTACCAGATTTTGAGTTACAAATTTTTTCCCACTTATTCCCCTACCCACCATCCCAGAATAGCAGTCACACAGGATATCCCCTCATCGAATCTGCTCTTTCACATATTTTCTCCCATACCTCCTTCGATGTTTCCATTAGAGCAAAGCAAATCTCTGTGCCCCAATGCATGCACATCTTATCTCCCAATTACATGCAAAATAGTATTAATGTTAATATTTACATATATTTGAAACATTTAGTTTTAAAACTTCAAATTCCAGATCCATTCCCTACCTCCCTTGTCTCCCACTCCTGCTGGGAAGACAAGCAATTCAGTATATGTTGTACATATATAGCTCTTCAAAACACTGCCATAGTAGCTATATTGTAAAAGACTGCTTATATTTCCCTCCCACCCATCCCACCCCCCACATGGTTCATTCCCTACTTTGATCCTCTCCCTCTTCAAAAGTGGGTTCTTCCAACCTCCCCTCCCCCCAGCATGCTCTCCCCTCCATCATCACTCCTCTCATCCCCCTTCCCCCTACTCTTCTGCAGGATGAGAGCTCCCATTTAGTATGTATGCCATTCTCTCCCTGAGCCAAATTCACTGAGAATATGGTTTTGCCTTTTGGCCTTTTTGTTTTTCCCCCCATCCCCCATAACTATTTCCCCTTGCCTCTTCCACATGGGTTATTTTACCCTACCCTGTCTCTCCCCATCTCCTCTTGGCAAATTGCTCTCTCACCTCTTAACTTCAACCCTTAAGTATCATCCCTTCCCACCAAATTCGACCTGTGGCCTCTATCCATGTATACCTGTAAACATATATTCACACATTCACAAATATATTCATAGGCCAATATACCATTCTTCAATTATTTTCATAATGAGGATGATTTTATCAGTCAGTTGTTGTTTTTCCATGAAGCAATGTAAATAGATCAACTTTGATAAGTTCCTGTTGATTTCTCTTCCTGTTTACCTTCTCAAGTATCTCTTGCTTCTTGTGTCTGAATGTCAAATTTTTTTATTCAACTCTGTTTTTTTTTTCCTCAAGAATGCTTGAAAATCCTCTATTCCACAGAATGACAATATTTTCCCCTGAAATAAGATACTCAGTTCTACTGAGTAAGTCATTCTTGGTTTTAATCCCAGGTCCTTTGCCCTCTGGAATATCATATACCATGCCCTTCAATCCCTCAATGTAGAAGCTGCCAGGTCCTGTGCTATTCTGATTGTGTTTCCACAATATTGAAATTGTTTCTTCCTGGCTGCTTGTAGTATTTTCTCCTTGAAATGGAAGTCTGGAACCAGGCTATAATATTTCTAGGAGTTTTGTTTTTTGGATGATTTTCAGGAGGTGATAGGCAGATTCCTTCAACCTCTATTTCCCCCTCTGGGTCTAAAACATCAGGGCAATTTTCCTTGAGAATTTCTTGAAGGATAATTTCTAGGTTCTTTCTTTCATCGTTGCTTTCAGGTAGTCCAATAATTTTTAAATTATCTCTCCTGGATCTCTTTTCCAGTTCAGTGGTTTTTCCCATGAGATATTTCACATTGCCTTCTATTATTTCAATTGCTTGGATCTGTTTAAAAGCATTTTGATTCCTCACAAAGTCAGTAGCTTACATTTGCTCCAGTCTAATTCTGAAGGAATGAATCTTCTCAGTGCCTTTTGAGATTCTTTTTCCATCTGGCAAAATCGGCTTCTTAAGGCATTCTTCTCTTCATTGCCCTTTTGAGCCTCCTTTGCCATTTGAGTTAGTCTATTTTTGAAGGTTGTATTTTCCTTAGTCAGTCTGTTGACTCTCATTTCATAATTTTCTTTCTCCTTTCTCTTTTCTCTTCCCATTTTTTTTTCCTCCACTTCTCTTATTTGGTTTTTGCAATCCTTGTTAACATCCTCTATGGCCTATAACCTGCTCATATTTTCATTTTCGTCTTTTGGTGCAGGAGTTCTGACCTCACGGTTCTCTTCCTTTTCCATGCTTTGATCCTCTTTGCCCCTAAAATAGGAGTCTAACGTTGAATTTTTCTGTTTTTGTTTGTCTGTTTGTTTTCTTTCCATAGGCATGTTGCCTTTCAATTACTTGACTTTTGGGCTTGTTGGCACAGTAGGACTCTGCCATTATTAGCCTAGGGACCTTCCATCGAAAAGCCTGGGGTTTTCTCAACTGCTGGAACAATTAGTTGGGTGGCCTCCCTGAAACCCCCACACACTCTGGCAAGCTGCACACACACACCCCAAGACCTCCACCCCAAACGGCAATCCAGATCCAGGGAGGTTAAAGCAAGAGTGATTACCCCCCAGACTGATTGATAGATCCCCCTACATGTCGCAGACCAGGAAATGAATCTGCAACTGAAGCTTTAAAATTGAGGCTGAGCCTCTTCTCCTAACCTGCTTCTAGTCCCCAGGGGAAGAAGCTCACATGCTCCCAAATACTGGTCTCAAAGTCAATAGGGCACTAACTCTAACTTTGTGTTGGAAATTCTGGAAAAGCCACAGCTGCTGGTGTTATGGGTTCCCACCAGCTGGCTGCTAGACTGGCTGCCCTGGGGCTAAAACCTCTGACTCACTTGGTCCTGGGCACGGCTCCCAGAGCACTGTGCTGTCTGCTCCCTGCCAGGCTGCTGGGCTGTCCTTAGCAGGAAGTTAGCTTCTCTGTGTTGTTCTGTGGGTGCTGGAACTAAAAATATAATTCTTATAAGTGGCCCATAAGATTCATTATATTGATAAAGGGGTCCATCTCTTTCTCTCTTTCTCTCTCTCTCTCTCTCTCTCTCTCTCTCTCTCTCTCTCTCTCTCTTACACACACACACACACACACACACACACACACACTCACTCACACAAAAGTTAAAAATTCCTGTTGTATAAGGAGAAGACTTCAGCCAAGGAGGTGCCATACATTCTGGAGGGAATAGCAGCCCATAGTATTAATTCTCTTCTCAAATAAGGAATCCTGTGCATACATTCATTTCAGAGCTCAGTAACAGAAATATAACAGAGTGGTATGACCCTTGTTACTTGTGTATTTGGAGAATGAGTATTAAGTTAGAACAAAATTTAAATCCAGTTTTCAAGGTCATTATCTAATTCTTTTTTTTTTCTTTTTGGCTCTTTGGAGGGGCAGTGACTTTCCCAAGTTCTCAGAGGTAAGTTTCTCTCTCTCTCTCTCTCTCTCTCTCTCTCTCTCTCTCTCTCTCTCTCTCTGTGTGTGTGTGTGTGTGTGTGTGTGTGTGTGTGAAGTGTCCGAGGCTGGTTCAGAACCCAAGTACTCCTGACTCCAGGGCCGGTGCTGCCCCCTCATTATCCAAGTCTTACCTAACCATTTTCCATATTTTCAAATTCATATGCACAAGCAAAAACTTTTCAGCCTTTGGGCTAAAGCTCAATGGTCATCAATATTGTCTTTCTTATAGATATTTTCCCTAACTTACTTACCAACTTTGTTGGTTTTTCTTTCTCATTTCCCTAAAATTAAAACAAAAACTTTCATTTTTTTCATTATGACATTTCTCCACTACATAATTTTCACATCTACATATTTTGACATACTGCTTTTCTTTTACTTTAAACATCTCAGCATCCTTAAGGATTAGACTTCCTTACCGGACAAAGTGTTAAAGAGTGTAAGTATAAGAAGTCAATATTCATTTATTATTTCTAATTTATTGTTTAAATTTCTAGAGTAATAAATGTTTCTGTCTGCCTGTCTCTCACACACACACTCCAAACTAACACAAAATTTAATAAATGTTTGATTAATAAATGAAGAGTATGAAGATCAGGATGGAATAAAAAATGGAATGAATGAGGTTGAATTCTAATTTTCAGTTAATAAAAGTCAGGGTGAGACTATTTTTTCAGTCAAGGCATTTCAGGAGGTCAGAAAGGGAGATCAGTAACCCAGACATAGAGGCCAATTGGAAGCTGTATGGCTGAGTTCCAGCTGTGGGATTAGGTGGGGCAAGAAAAGCAACAGTAAATTACGTAGTTATCAAGGAAGAAATAGTAAGTTAGAGCACATGGCTATTGGTAAGAAACTCATTTCAGGGGACTATGCTAAGACTGGACACAGGAAAAATGCTGTTTGGTACTTCCTTGCCTGTACCAACTACCGTGTCACAGTTCAAGGTTAGAGAGGAAAAGTTTTAGTTAATTGGGAATATGAGTCCTGATGAGAATAATATTTCTAGTCCAAAAGGAGTAGGTACCATGCAAAGCAGTATTGATTGCAATCAAAAGGGGCCAGGAAACCTACCCAGGTAAGGACCAGAGAAAAGCACAGAAGAAAAATACTTACTTTTTCTCATATCACATCACTCTGGAGCACCAAAAAAATTCCAAATCCCAAAACTAGTTCTGAAAACAACAGCATTAAAAAGCTAAAAGGAGAGTAACCCTCCACAGCCGATGCCTAGAACAGGGATGAAATATAATATAAAGTTCCAAATAAAGAAATGTGGTGGGCAAATGAACAGACAACAAATTAATAAAGTGACCATAAAAAAATATTACGGTGACATGGGGAATCAAGTCACAATCAGAAGAAGACAACAATGTTAAAATACCTATAAGAAAGCTTCAAATGAAAAAAAAATGTGACTCAGATCTGAACTCAATAAAAATACCTGGAAAAGTTAATAAAAATAGAATTGCAATTAGAATAATGGGTAGAGCCAGTCTTGCACAGGGCCTGTGGCAGTGGCACCATCAGATACTCCTGGTTCTCTCAGCTCACAGACTAAATGTTTAAAAGTCACTTATTTAAATTTCAAGGAGTCAAGATGGTGGAATAAATAATAAGTCATTCTCACCGTCACTTGTTGGCCTTCAAAAACCCAGAGAATATTGCCCTAGAAAAAAGTAGGAACAACAGAAAAATAGGGTTCAGAAGTCTTTTAGCCAGGGAGGCTAGGGGGATTAACAGGAAAAGTCCCTCTTGCTGTGCCTGAAGGTGACTAGTACAGGATGGGAATCTCACATGAAGACATCATCAAGTCCCATCTCAGAAGAATAGTGGGAGATCCTGAGCCCAAAGGTGGTGGAGACAGGAAGGTCCAACACCAGGGCCTCAGGAATGTCTTCTCACAGGCAGGGGAATCAACAGATATAAGGAGCTAATTCTACCCATGCTCTAGCACATCCCTAGAGGAGGAGGAGACATCCAGCATTCTGCCCCCACACCTCATCATGTGAGTGTCAGTGTAACCCTCAGAAAATGCAGAAAAGTTTCATCTGGCCTTGACTCACACCAGACTTCTCGAGCTCAGCACGAGGTAAGGTACAACATTAGATAACTTCTAGGTGCCAGAACTAGAGGCCACAGCACATAAAGCCAGTAACCAGGACCCTCAACGCCAGGAGGAGGAGTGAGGGACAGAGCTCCTGTGCCCTTGAAGGAGACATCCACTAAAAAAAACAAAAACAAAAACCAAACAAACAAACAAAAAAGAAAAAGATAATTACAATGAGCGAAAAGCAACTTCAATTTTTTTTTTCTTTTTGGAGGGCAATTGGGGTTAAGTAACTTGCCCAAGGTCACACAACTAGGTTTTTGATTGTGTGTGCATTAAGTGTCTGAGGTTGGATATGAACTCAGGTCCTTCGGACTCCAGGGCCATCGCTTTACTCACTGTGCCACCTAGACACCCCAAAAACTTAGATTTTTACTATGAGGACAGGGAAAATCAAAATATGCATTCAGAAGAGTACAGCACTGACATTATACCAACATCTGAAACATCAAAAGGGAATATGAACTGGTCTTAAGTCCAAAAAACATTCTGATTAGAGTTCAAAAATTTTAAAATCCAAATAAGAAAGGTCGAGGAATAATTGATCAATTCTTTAAAAATACAATGTACAAAATAGAAAAAAAAATTCACAGAAGAAAACAAGTTCTAAAAAAGAAAAATTGGTCAAATCAATAAGAATATAGGAAATTTAACTGGAGAAAATGCCTTTTTTTTTAAACAAATGCTTTATTAACTTCTGTTTTACATCATTCATTTCCGCCAGATTTTGAGTTACAATCATTTTCCCCCCATTATTCCCCTACCCAACCTCCCAGAATAGTAGTCCCACAAGATATCACTTCCTCCAATCTGCTCTCTCCCATACTTTCTCCCATACCCCCATCGACTTTTCCATTAGAGGAAGGTGAATCTTTGTGTCCCAATGCCTGCACATCTTATCTCCCTATTACAAGCAAAAGAGTATTACTAATAATATTTATATATATTTAAAACATTTAATGTTACGACCTCAAATTTCAGATCCATTTCCTTCCTCCCTTGTCACCCATTCCTTCTTGGGAGATAAGCAATTCAGTATATGTTGTACATGTCTAGCTATGCAAAACATTATCATAGTAGATATATTGTACAAGGCTGCTTATAATTCCCTCCCACTCATCCCACCCCCCACCTGGTCCATTCCCTACATGATCCTGTCCCTCTTCTATAGTGGGTACTTCCAACCTCCCCTCCCCCCAAGGATGCCCTCCCATCCATCATCCCTCCTCTCATCCCCCTTCCCCCTATCCTGCTGCAGGTTGAGATATCCCATTTAGTATGTATGTCATTTTCTCCCTGAACCAAATTCAATGGGAATGTGGTTTTGTCTTTTTAGCCTTCCTTGTTCTCCCCCTCCTTTGCAACCACTTCCCCTTGCTTCTTCTACATGGGATAGTTTACCCTACCCTGTCTCTCCCCATCTCCTCTTGCCACTTTACTCTCTCACCTCATACTTTCATCCCTTGAGTATTCTCCCTTCCCAACAAATTCAACCTATGCCCTCTATCCATATAACTGTAACCGTATACACACACATTCACATATGTATTCATATGACCACACCCCCTTCTTCCATTATTTTCATAGTGAGAAAGATATCATCAGTCACAGTTATTGATTTTCCATATAGGAATGTAAATAGATCAACTTTGATAAGTTCCTTTTGATTTCTTTTCCCTGATTACCTTCTCAGGCATCTCTTCCTTCTTGTGTCTGGATGTCAAATTTTCTATTCAACTCTGGTTTTTTCCTCAAGAATGCTTGAAAGTCCTCTATTCCACTGAATGACCATATTTTCCCCTGAAACAAAATACTCAGTTTCGCTGGGTAGGTGACCCTTGGGTTCATTCCCAGTTCTTTTGCCCTCTGGAATATCGCATTCCATGCCCTTCGACCCCTCAGTGTAGAAGCTGCCAGGTCCTGGGCTATTCTGATTGTGTTTCCACAATATTGAAATTGTTTCTTCCTGGCTGCTTGTAGTATTTTCTCCTTGATCTGGGGATTCTGGAACCTGGCTATAATATTCCTGGGAGTTTTCTTTTTGGGATCTTTTTCAGGAGGTGATTGGTGGATTCTTTCAACCTCTATTTTGCCCTCTGGATCTAAAACATCAGGGCAGTTTTCCTTGAGAATTTCTTGAAGGGTGATTTCTAGGTTCTTTCTTTGATCATGGCTTTCAGGTAGTCCAATAATTTTTAAATTGTCTCTCCTGGATCTATTTTCCAGGTCAGTGGTTTTTCCCATGAGATATTTCACATTGCCTTCTAATCTTTCATTTGTTTGGATCTGCTTAACAGCATCTTGATTTCTCATAAAGTCATTAGCTTCCATTTGCTCCAGTCTAACTCTAAAGGAATGAATCTCCTCAGTGAACTTTTGAGATTCTTTTTCCATCTGGCAAATTCGACTTTTTAAGGCATTCTTCTCCTCATTGCCCTTTTGGGCCTCCTTTGCCATTTGAGTTAGTCTATTTTTTAAGGTGTTGTTTTCCTCAGTCAGGCTGTTGACCCTCATTTCATACTTTTCCTGCATCCTTCTCATTTCTCTTTCCAATTTTTCCTCCACTTCTCTTATTTGATTTTTAAAGTCCTTCTTAAGGTCCTCTATGGCCTGCAACCCGCTCATGTTTTCCCCTGGGGCTTTTGGAGCAGGACTTCTGACCTCACAGTCCTTTTCCCGCTCTATGCCCCCAAAATAGGAGTCTAGGGTTGCATTTTTCTGTTTCCTTTGCCTTGGCATGTTGCCACTTAATTGCTTGACTTTTGGGCTTGTTGCCACACTATGGCTTTAAGGCCAGATAGAGGAATTTTCGTCCCAAACGTGTGGGGGGTAACTTCCGTTTCTGGCAAGCTGTAAACCCACCCACAACTTCCACCCTAGATCACAATCCAGATCCAGGGAGGTTAAAGCAAGAGCGATTGCCCCCCAAGACTGATCGCTGGATCTCCCCACGATTTGTAGGCTGGGAGCCAGACCTGCCTCTGAAAGCTACAAAATGGCGTGTCTCCTCAGTGGCTTCTAGCCCCCAGGGGAGGGAGCTGACGCATTCCCCAAATACAGGCCCCAAAGTCCATAGGACACTAACCTCTTACTTTGTCCTAGGCATGTCTATGTTGATAATTCTGGAATCGCCACAGCTCCTGGTGTTCTGGGGTTCCTCCAGCCGGCTGCTGGCCCTGCCGCCCTGGAGCTAAAACCTCGGCTCACGCGGACCTGGGCTCGGCTCGGCTGGGCTCCTGTGCTCTGCGCTCTGTGCGCTGCCGGCTCCCAGACCGCTGCGCTGGTCCTTCCTGCAGGGCTGCTGGGCTGTCCTCAGCGGGAGGTTAGCTTCTCTGTGTCGTTCTGTGGGTGCTGGGGCTCCAGAAGTTGTTCACAGTCCTTTTTTACATAGTTTGTGGGGAATCTGGGGGCAGAGAGGCTTGGAAGAGCTGTTTCTACTCCACCATCTTGGCTCCGCCCCCTGAAAATGTCTTTTTTAAAAATAAAATTGGTTAATGAAATAGGGGGCACACAAGCTAAATGAAGAAAAAAAAATTGTTGAAAATTAACATTGGACAAGTAGAAGCTAATGTCTCTATGAGACATCAAGAATCAGACAAAAAAATGAAAGGAAAGAAAAAAATAAAATATATCATTGGAAAAGCAATTAGCCTTGAAAATAAACCCAGCAGAAATAATTTTAGAATTATTGATGTGCTGGAAACCTATGATGAATAAAAGAGACTAGAGAATATCTTCCAAGAAATCAAGGAAAACTGCCCCAAGGTCCTAGAAGTAGAGGGCTAAATGATCATTGAAAGAATTTACCAATCACCTGTTTAAAGAGATCTCAAATAGAAAATGCCAAGCAAAATGGAGGTCAGTTTACAACAAACAGCCAGGAAAAAAATGCAAATATTATGCAGTTACAGTCTTGATCACATAGGACCATGCATGTTTGATAATAAAAGATTAAACACTTTGCAAACATATTTGCAAACATTAAACATATTTCATGAAGGAAAGAAACTTGGATATAATCAAGCATCAAGTATAAAGCAAAACTGAGCATAATCAAAATGAACATTTCATGAAATAAGAAATTTCCAAAATTTACTGATGAAAATACCAGAGTTAAATGGAAAATGTGGTCTTCAAAAACAAGACTCAAGGGATGCAGATAAAGGAAAAGGAAAAATATGTTATTCAGTAAGGGCAAATTGTTTACATCCACACATGGGAAGATGATATTTGTAAATTTTGTTAATTGTATTTTTACTATGACATTTAATAGAGTTATACATAGAGGCTATGGATATAAATCAAATGATGTGATGGTAAAAATGAATAAATAAACTAATTGAGGGACAAAATGGGATTTTGATGGTAGAATAGGGAAGAACAAGGTATAAAGGGGTAAATTATACCAGAGAAAGGAGTACAAGCCCTTTATAATAGATGGAAAGAAGGGAAGGAGAGAAGCATTGTTTGAACTTTACTCTCATAAGAATGGGTTCAAGAAGAGAATAACATACTCAGTTAAATAGAGAAATGTAAGTTTTTCTACAGGTAGTAGGAAGGGGAAGAAGAAAGAAAATGGAAGGGTGTTTAAAAAAAGTACTAAGGGAAAAGGAAAAGAAAAGGGAGGACTAATTGAAGAGAAGAAAGATTGAAGGAGACAGTGGTCTAAAGCAAAACTCTTTTGAGGAGGGTAACAGGGAAAGGAGAAATAAATGCATAAACAAAGGGTAAAATAGAATGGAGAGAAAGACACAGAAACTAATCATAACTGTGAATTTGAATGCAATGAACTCTCCTGTAACATGGTAGCAGAAGAATAATGGACTAAAAATAATCCTACAATATGTTGTTTACAAGAAACACTTTTGAAACAGAGGGATACACACAGGGTAAAGGTAAAAAGCTGGAGCAGAATAATATTATGCTTCAAGTAAAGTAAAAAAAAAGAAAAAAAAAACTGGGGTAGCAATGCTAATAAGATAAAAGGAAAAAAGGAAAAGAAAATAGATCTAATAAAAAGAGATAAGGAATGAAAATATATCCTGCTAAAAGGCACTACAGAAAATGAAGTAATATCATTACTAAACATGTATACACCAAATGCTTAGAGTAGAAATTAAAGGAGCTTGAGTAAGAAATTGACAGCAAAATAATAAGTGAAGGACTTCAACTTTTGCCTCTCCTAACTTGATAAATCTAACATTAAATTAAACAAGAAAGAAGTTAAAGAGGTGAAGAGAATTTTAGGAAAATTTGATATAGTAGACTTCTTGAGAAAATTGAATGGGGATAGAAAGGAATATACCTTTTCTCAGTGGTAAGTGCCACATACACAAAAATTGACTATATTCCAAGGTGTCAAAACCTCACAATCAAATACAAAATGGTAGAATACAAAAGCATCCTTTTCAGATCAAGATGCAATAAAAAAAATTTTTTTGCAATAGGGGCGGCTAGGTGGCACAGTGAGTATAGCCCCAGCCCCTGGAGTCAAAAGGAACTGAGTTCAGATCAGTTCTTAGAAAGTTAACACACACAAACAAATAAAAAAAAAACTATATATTCATATGTGTGTGTATATATATATGTATGTATGTGTATATATGTATGTATATACACATACATATATACACACATATATATGCAATAAAGTACCATGAAAATATATACTGAAAGTAAATTGGAAACTAAATAATCTATTCCTAAAGAATGAGTGGGTCAGGCAACAAATCAGAGAAACAAATTCAAGAGAATGACAATAATGAGACAATATACCGAAACTTATGGGATGCAGTGAAAATGGTTCTTAGGGGAAGTCGTATATCTCTGAATGCGTATATGTATAAAATAGAAAAAGAGGATATCAATAAATTGGACAAGACATTGAAAAAAATAGAAAAAAATGAATATCAATTAAATATCAAATTAGAAATACTGAATAACAGAAGAGAGATTAAAAATTGAAATTCAAAAACTTTAGAATGAATAATTTAAGCTAAGAACAGGTTTTATGAATAAAAAAATAAAATTCTTAAATTTTTGGTTAATTTTATTGAAAAAGAGGAAGACCAAATTATTAGTAACAAAAATAAAAAGGTGACTTCACCAACAATGAAGAGAAAATTAAAACAATACTTAAGAATTGTTTTTTCAAAGTATATACCCCCAAATTAGACAATCTTAGTGAAATGGGTGGATATTTACAGGAATATAAATTGTCCAGATTAACAGAAGATTAGGTAAAATACTTGAATAACCCCATTTCAGAACAGGAAATATACCAAGCCACAGATGAACTCCCTATGGAAAAATCTCCATGCCCAGATTGATTTATAAGAGAATTCTATAAAACATTTAAAGAACAATTAGTTCTAGTATTATGTAGAGTATTTGCAAAAATTGGTTAAGAAGAGTCCTACCAAATCCTTTTTATGGTGCAAATATAGCACTGATACCTAAATCAGGAAGACTCAAAACAGAGAAAGAAAATTATAGAATGATTTCCTTAAGGAATATAGGTTGAACAATTTTAAATAAAAGATAAACAAAAAGATTACAGCAACTTAAAACCATCAATAGGCATCAAATATAATAGGCATGTTAGATAGATTTCCAGTAAGATCAGGAATGAAATAAGGATGTCCATTATAAGCACTGTTATTCAATATAGTTATAGAAATTTTAGTTTTAGCAATAAGAGAAGGAAAATAAATTGAATAAAATAAAATATAGAAAGAAGAAACAAACAAATCACTCCTAGCATATCATGTGATGATAAACTTAGAGAATCCAAGAGAATCAAGTGAAAAAACCCTGGAAATAATAACCAACTTTACCAAAGTTGCAGAATATGAAATAAACAAAAATTATCAACTTTTCCATATTTTACAAACAAAGACCAAAAGCAAGATATACAAAGAGAAATTCAATTTATAGTTATTGTAGATCTTATTAAATATTTGGGGGTCTTCCTGCCAAAACAAACTACAACAGCAAGCACCTTTACATACTGATGGTGACTCCTAACACCGTTTCTTTAATCTACTTTTCTAAAGGAAAGAAATTCAAAAAGGGTTAACAATCTTAATTTAATCAAACCTACATAACTTATTTAGTTCAGGCAGAAAAGTCAATACACATAACTTCAGAGAAAATTTCAGAAAACTTCAGAAAAAAAAAAACACAACGGAAATTACAAGCATACAAATAATACTAAGAAAACAACACAATTCAAAACACCAACAGACAACAGTTCTAGCTGTCTGATCATTACATAGATATACAATTATTTACCACAGAGAGAAGCAACAAAATCAAAGTTTTCTGTTCCCATGAGAAAGCCCTAAAGCAAAACCTCAACTCAGAGATTATATAACCTTCTTTAGGGTCAGAGGAAAGCACAAACATTGTTGCCCACTGCCTAATTAAAAAGTAACAAATGTGTGGGACTTAATGAAAAACAAGTGTCCCCTAAGAAAGCTTCTCTTTTTGGGCTCCAAGTGAGGCCTATTATGGGACAGGAAAGATCTTCAAATTTAACAGAGCTCTTAAAGGGTAGGGAAGATCTTGAAATTCCCTTTCCTTTAAATGAAAGCAGGAATTATAGGAACACAATTATTAAACACTTTTACACAAATTTGAAAACCATCAGTTCCTTGTGGGTAGGCTGAGCTAACATAATAACAATTACAAGTTAATCTAAAGGAAATTGCCTATTTATTGCCATACAAAACCAAAAACAAAGCAAGAAACTATTTTATAGAGCTAGGAAAATATCTAAATTCATTTGGAAGAACAAAAGTTCCAGAATATTAAGAGAATTAACAAAAATAAAGTCTAAAGAAGGTGGTCTAACCATACCATATATTAATATGTATTGCAAAGTAGCAATCATAAATGCTACTTGGTAGTGGTTAAGAGATGGAGGTGTAACTCCATGGGATAGGCTAGGAACTGAAGAAACAGTATTCAATCATTACATTAATATACTGTTTGATAAACCAAAAGAACCTAACTCCTGGAATAAAAATTCACTATTTAACAAAACTATGGCAAAAACAGTATGGCAGAAATCAGCCTAGACCAATATTTGAAACCATATACCAAAATAAAGTCTAGATGATTATACCTTTTAGATATAAATGCTGATGCTATTCGTAAATGAGGTGAGTATGTCAGATTTACAGACAACAGAGTTTTGACCAAACAAGTGACAGAGAACATTTTGAAATACAAAAATGGATGATTTTGATTACAATAAATTTTTAAAAAGTTGTTTTTTTCTGCACATACAGAGCCAATGTAAACAAGATTATGAGGGAAGAAGAAAAATGGGAAAGAATTTTTACATCTAGTGTCTCTGATAAAGGCCTCATTTCTTAAAATAATATGGAGAGGGGTAGAGCAAAGATGGCGGAGTAGAAACAGCACTTCTAAGATGCTCTGGCCCACACCACCTCCAAACAATGAAAAAGGGCAATCTGAATGACTTCTGGAGCCCCAGCACCCACAGAACAACAAAGAGAAGCTAACCTTCTGCTGAGGACAGCCCAGTAGCCCTGCAGGGAGCAGCCAGGGCAGTGATCTGAGAGTGGGCAGCAGAGGACACTGGGAACCAACAGCACATCTCTCTGGGAGCCAATCCCAGGCCCTAGTGAGCCTCAGTTTTTGCCCCAGGGTGGCTGGGCCAGCAGCCAGCTGGAGGGACCCCAGAACACCAGAAGCTGTGGCCATTCCAGAATTATCAGCACAGATATGCCTAGGACAAAGTGAGAGGTTAGTGCCCTAAGGACTTTGGGACCAGTATTTGGGGACCTAGGACATTTTGCAGCATCAGTGGCAGCTCCAGCTCCTGGTCTGCGGACTGTAGAGAGATCCAGCAATCAGTCTGGGGGTTAATCGCTCTTGCTTTAACGTGTTTGCATCTGGAATGTGGTCTTGGAGGGAGGTCTGGGGTGGGTATCCAATTTGCCAGAGTGGTTGGAGGCTTTACAGAGGCCACCCAACCTGCAGAAGTTGTGAAGACCCCGCATCTGGGAAGGAAGCTCTCCTGTCTGGTGGCAGAGTCCTACTGTGGCAACAAGCCCAAAATCAAGTAATTAAGTGGCAATATGCTTAGGCATCAGAAACAAAATAAACAGAAAAATGCAACTGTAGACTCCTATTTTGAGGGCAAAGAGGATCAAAGCATGGAACAGGAGGAGGACTGTGGGGGCAGAACTCCTGTACCAAAAGCCCCAAATGAAAATACAAGCTGGTTACAGGCCATAGAGGAACTTAAAAGCAGATAAGAGAAGTGGGGGAAAAACTGGGAAGAGAAATAAGAAAGATGCAAGAAAAGTATGAAATGACAGTCAACAGCCTGACTGAGGAAAACAACACCTTAAAAAACAGACTAACTCAAATGGCAAAAGAGGCTCAGAAAGGGAATGAGGAGAAGACTGCCTTAAAAAGACAAATTTGCCATATGGAAAAAGAATCGCAAAAGCTCACTGTGGAGAATAATTCCTTCAGAATTAGACTGCAGCAAATGGAAACTAGTGACTTTATGAGGGATCAAGATGCTGTTAAACAGATCCAAACAAATGAAAGAATAGACAGCAATATGAAATATCTCATGGGAAAAACCATTGACATGCAAAACAGAACCAGGAGAGATAATTTAAAAATTATTGGACTACCTGAATATCACGATCAAAGAAAGAACCTAGAAATCATCCTTCAAGAAATTCTGAAGGTAAATTGACTTGATTTTTTATTCCCAGAGAGGGAAATAGGGGTTGAAAGAATCCAGAGATAGCCTGCTGCAAAGGATCCCCAAAAGAAGACTCCTAGGAATATTATAGCCAGGTTCCAGAACTCCCAGATCAAGGAGAAAATACTACAAGCAGCCAGGAAGAAACGATTTCAATATTGAGGAAACATAATCAGAAAAACACAGGACCTGGAATCTTCTACACTGTCCTTCCCCTCCCCTGCAACCACTTCCCCTTGCCTCTTTTACATGAGATAATTTACCCTACCCAGTCTCTCCCCATCTCCTTTTATTCTTTTTTTTTAGCAAATGCTTTATTAATTTCTGTTTTATATCATTCATTTCCATCAGATTTTGAGTTACAATTTTCCCCCATTTTTCCCTACCAACCACACCAGAATATCAGTCCCACTAGATATCTCCTCATCCAATGAGCTCTTTCCTATATCTTCTACCATATTCCCTTCGATTTTGCCATTAGGGCAAGGTGAATCTCTGAGCCACAATGCCTGAACATCTTATTTCCCAATTACATGCAAAATAGTATTAGTAATAGTATTTGTAGACATTAGAAACATTTAAATTTAACACTTCGAGTTTCAGATATATTCCTGTCCTCCCTTGTCACTCACTCCCTCTTGGAAGATAAGCAAATAAATATATGTTGTCCATTTATAGCTATGCAAAACTTTACCATAGTAGATATATTGTAAAAGACTGCTTATATTTACCTGCCACCCATCCCACCCCCACTGGTCCATTCACTACTTTGATATTGTCCCTCTTCTAAAGTGGGTACATCCAAACTCCCCTCCCCCCCAAAATGCCCCTCCATCATCCCCCCTTTCAGCCCCCTTCGCCCTACTCTCCTACAGTATGAGACATCCCATTTAGTATGTATGTCATTCTCTCCCTGAGCCAAAATGAATGAGAATATGGTTTTCCCTTTTTGCTTTCCTCTTCTTCCCCTCCCCTGCAACTACTTCTCCTTCCCTCTTCTACATTAGATAGTTTATCCTACCTGGTCTCTCCCCATCTCCTCTTGTCATTTTCCTCTCTCACCTGTTAATTTCACCCCTTAAGTATTATCCCTTCCCACCAAATTAAACCTGTGCCCTCTAACCATGTATACCTATAAACATATGTACACACAGTCACATATGTATTCATATGCCCATATACATTTCTTCAACAATTTTCATACTGAAAAAAGTTTCATCAATACAATACAATATATCTTCCATTATTTTCATAATGAGAAAGATTCATCAGTCACAGTTATTGTTTTTCCATGAAGGAATGCAAATAGTTCAACTTTGATAAGTTCCTTTTTATTTCTTTTCCCTATTTACCTTCTCAAGCATCTCTTGCTTCTTGTGTCTGGATGTCAAATTTTCTATTCAACTCTGGTTTTTTATTAAGAATGCTTGAAAGTCCTCTATTCCACTGAATGACCATATTTTCCCCTGAATCAAGATACTCAGTTTTATTGGGTAGGTGACCCTTGGCTTCAATCCCAGCTCTTTTGTCCTCTGGAATATCATATTCCATATCCATCTATCCCTCAGTGTAGAAGATACCAGGTCCTGTGATATTCTGACTGTGTTTCCACAATATTGGAATTTTTTCTTCCTGGCTGTTTATAGTATTATGTCCTTGAACTGGGAATTCTGGCTATAATATTTCTGGGAGTTTTCTTTTTGGGATCCTTTTCAGGAGGTGATTGGTGGATTCTTTCAACCTCTATCTCCCCCTCTGGGTCTAAAACTTCAGGGCAATATTCCTTGAGAATTTCTTGAAGGGTGATTTCTAGATTCATTCTTTGATCATGACTTTCAGGTAGTCCAATAATATTTTAAATTATCTCTCCTCGATCTATCTTGCAGGTCAGTGGTTTTTCCCATGAGATATTTCATATTGCCTTCTATTCTTTCATTGGTTTTGATCTGTTTAACAGCATCCTGATTTCTTATAAAGTCACTAGCTTCCATTTGCTCCAGTCTAATTCTGAAGGAATGATTATCCTCAGTGAGCTTTTGGGATTCTTTTTCCATATGGGAAATTCAGCTTTTTAAGGCTTTCTTTTCTTCATTGCCTTTATGACCCTCTTTTGCCATTTGAGTTAGTTTATTTTTTAAGGTGTTATTTTCTTCAGTCAGTGTGTTGACTGTAATTTCATACTTTTCTTGCATCTTTTTCATTTCTCTTCCAATTTTCCCCCCACTTCTCCTATCTGCTACTTAAGGTCTTCTATGTCCTTTAGCTAGCTTGTATTTTCATTTGCGGCTTTTGCTGTAGGAGTTCTGATCTCACAGTCCTCCTCCTGTTCCATGCTTTGAACCACTTTCCCCGAAGAATAGGAGACTAAAGTTGCATATTTTCTGTTCATTTTGTTTCCTTTGTCTAGGCATATTGCCAATTAATTACTTTATTTTTGGGCTTGTTGCCACAGAAGTATTCTGCCACCAGACAGGAGAGCTTCCTTCCCAAACATGGGGTCTTCACAAATTCTGTAGGTTGGGTGGCCTCTGTAAATCCTCAACCAACTCTGGAAAAGTGGATACTCACCCCAGAACTCCCCCCCAAGACAACAATCCATATTCAAACAGGTTAAAGCAAGAGTGATTAGCCATTGGCTGATTGCTGGATCTCTCTACAGTTCACACACCCGAAGATGGAGCGGCCACTGACTCTGCAAAATGGCCTCTGTGCCATGTTTCCTTAGCAGCTTTTCGCCCCCAGGGCAGGACGCTGACACATTCCCCAAATACTTGTCCCAAAGTCCATAGGTCACTAAGCTCTCACTTTGTTCTAGGCATATCTATGCTGATAATTCTGGAATGGCCACAGCTGCTGTTTTTCTGGGGTACCTCCAGCCGGCTGCTGGACTGGCCGCCCTGGGGCTAAAACCGCAGCTCACTCAGGCCTCGGCTTAGCTCCCACAGCGCTGCGCTGTCGGTTCCCAGCACTCTGTGCTGCCCATTCTCAGAGAGCTGAGCTGGTGCCTCCCTGAAGGGCTACTGGGTTTTCCTCAGCAGGAGGTTAACTTCTCCGTGTTGTTCTGTGGGTGATGAGGCTCCAGAAGTTGTTCAGATTCCCCTTTTACATTGTTTGAAGTGGTGTGGGGCAGAGCACCTTGGAAGTGCTGTTTCTACCTCTCCCTATCTCCTATTGCCACTATTCTCCCTCACCTCTTCACTTAAACCCTTAAGTAGCATCCCTTTCCACCAAGTTAAATAGCTGCCCTCTATCATGTATACCTGTAAAAATATATACACACATTCACATATATATTCATATGCCCATATACACTTCTTAAATTATTTTCATACTGTGGATGGTCACATCCAGTCACAGTTATTTTTTATCCATGTAGTAATGTAAACAGTTCAACTTTGATAAGTCCCTTTTGATTTCTTTTCCCTGTTTACCTTCGCAAGCATTCCTTTTTCTTGTGTCTGAATGTCAAAATTTCTGTTCAACTCTCGTTTTTTTCTTCAAGAATGCTTGAAAGTTCTCTATTCCACTGAATGGTAATGTTTTCCCCTGTAACAAAATACTAAGTTTAGCTGGGTATGTGATTCTTGGTTTTAATGTCAAGTCCTTTGCTCTCCAGAATATCATATTCCATGCCTTTAAATCCCTTAGTGTAGAAGCTGCCAGGTCATGCGTTTTTCTGATTGTGTTTCCACAATATTGAAATTGTTTCTTCCTGGATGCTTGTAGTATTTTCTCCTTGATCTGGGAATTCTGGAACCTGTCTCCAGTATTCCTAGGAGATTTCTTTTTGGAATGTTTTTCAGGAGGTGATAGGTAGATTTATTCAACCCCCTCTGGGTCTAAAACATCAGGGCAAATTTCATTGAGAATTTCTTGAAGGATGATTTCTAGGTTCTTTCTTTTTTTTCCTTTTTTCTCTCTTTTATTTTTTTTAATTTTATTTTTTATTAATTTATTAGTTTAGTTTTAGTTAACAAGATTCAATTGCATAGTTCCTTGATTTTCAAATTTCCATTACCTCCCTGCCCCCATCCCCCACGATAGCATTTAATACAGTATTGGATCTACAAATACATTCATATTAGACATTAGTGCAATTACTAAGGCATAATGTACGAGGTGGGATGAAAAATAGTAGAGAAGAAATAAAACCAAACAATGAAAAGAAAAAGGTCAATTAGTTTGCTTCCATCAGAATTCAAGCTCATTTCTTTCTAGTTATATCTCTGGATGGCACATTTCTCTCCTTCATGTGTCTTTCAGGATTGAGTTATATCGCTGCTTTGCTGAAAAGTGTCCAGTCTGTCATAGTTGGTCATCACACATATGATGTGTCTGTGATTGTATACAGATTACTTCTGATTCTACCCTTCTCGATCAACATCACTTTGCATAAGCCTCTCCAGGTAAATATGAAATCTGTCTCCTACTCATTTCTTACAGCACAATTATATTCCATTACATTCACATACCACAGCTTGTTTAGCCATCCCCTAATTAATGAACACCCTTTTAATTTCCAATTCTTTGTAACCACGAAAAGAGCTGCTATAAATATTTTTGTACATATGGGTCTTCCTCCCACTTCTATGATCTCTTTGGGATATAACCTTAAAAGTGGTATTTCTGGGTCAAAGGGTATGAACTTATTTATAGCCCTTTGGTCATAATTCCAGATTGCTCTCCAGAATGGTTGGATAAGTTCACAACTCCACCAGTAATGCATTAGTGTTCCAATTTGCCCACATCCTCTCCAGCATTAATCATTTTCTTGGGTTGTCATCTTAGCCAATCTGACTGGAGAGATGTGGTATCTCAGAGTTGTTTTGATTTGCCTTTCTCTAATCAATAGTGATTTAAATAATTTATTTATATGCTTAGAGATCTTTAATTTCTTTTTTCTGAATACTGTCTGTTCATATCCCTTGATTATTTCTCAACTGGGGAATGACTTGTATTCTTATATATTTGACCCATTTCTCTGGATATTTTAGAAATGAGTCCTTTGTCAGATATATAGGTTGTAAAAATTATTTCCCAATTTCCCACCTCCCTCTTGATCTTGGCTATATTTACTTTGTTTGTACAGAAGCTTTTCAAATTATTGTAATCAAAATAATCCATTTTGCATTTTATAATGCTCTCTAATTCTTGATTGGTCCTAAAGTCTTCCCCTCTCCACAAATCTGACACGAAACTATTCCATGCTTTCCCAGATTTCTTACAGTATCTTACTTTATATCTAAATCATGCACCCTTTTAGACTTGATTTTGGTATATGGTTGTAGATAATGATCTATGCACAGTTTCTGCCATACTTTATTCCAGTTTTCCCAACAGTTTTTGTCAAATGGTGCATTCTTAACCCAAAAACCGGGGTCTTTGGGTTTATTATGCAGTGGATTACTATTCTCATTAAATGCTGGGTCTCCTGCTCCCAATCTATTCCATTGATCCACTACTCTATTTCTCTGCCAGTACCAAGCAGTTTTTTTTTTTTTTGAACTTTAAATATTATTTATTTGGTTGGAAAACCACAAACTGGCTGGGCTGATGGGCTCTCTGGCTGTGGGTATCTAGGGACTGTCAATACTGGCTGAACTAGATTGGGGGGCAGGGAGGGGTCATGATAACGCACCTTTCCCTTCCCATTCCACCCAGTTCTTGGAAGATTCAAGGGGTAAAGGACAAGTGGAAAACAAGGAGCAGATTGTGGGAAAAGCCCAATTTTTAAACCCTGGCTCAGGTTCAGGGTAGGTCAAGGTTCCTTAGCTTCTCCTCAGTGCCCCTTTGGGGCTGGGAAGAAATCTGAGGTAGCCAGAAAGCTAAGGATCTTATCTGGTCCTCATCCATGCCCCCAACAACCTTTGAGGGACTCAGAGGTAGCTATTAAGAAGGGGAACTGCTGCTCCCTTGTCATCACCAGGCTCTCCCCAAACCTGTACCTGCTTCAGGGATAGCGAAACCCTGAATATTCCTAGGCTGCCCTTGAAAAAAAAATGAAATCCTGGCCTGTGGCTCATCCAGTCTTCAGAGGCCACTCAAGAGCAGCAGCTCAAAGGTCCACCTCAAAGGGTGATTGATCAAAGACTCTGGTCAGTCAAGGCTGCTACAAGGTTTCTATCCCAAAGTTCAGTAAACTGAGGCCCTCCCCTGTGTTTCTACCAACCTACCAGCCCTTCAGTCCTGATAGACCTCATCTACATTTCCTTCTCTGTGATAATCTGGGCTGTGATCTCTCTCAGGGTAGGGACCTCATATTTTCCTTCCCTGGCTCTCTCCAGAGCCCCTGTGTGAGTACTGAACATGCTCCAAGATTTGGCTATGTAGAGAGGCACCTCTAGCTAACTCTTACTTAGGTCCAGACCTTCTCCAGATCAGGTAAGTGATCCTGAGGAAGCTTTTGAACATGGGAGAAGCAGGAGAGAAAAGGTTCAATAGGCTCCATAGGACTGCTGGTGTCTGATAAGGGCACAGGGGTTTCTCCTTGGCAGGAGCTGTCTGATCCATTTTCTTCACTCCCCATGGATGAGATCAGTCATGCCCAAAGACAGGTCTGATTCCAAAACCAGATACTTCCTGCTCTAGGTGTCACAGTGGCTTCTTCAGGGGACACCAGGTAGTGTCAGGGTAGAGAAGGCAATGGATGGATTTAAACCTTGTGGGGTCCTGCTGCAGGCTGAAGGCACCACCCACACTCACCACGTTCCTACGATTCTCCGGGCCCCCGTAGCTCAGGGTGATCTGTCTGAGCAGGGTGTCAGCTGGCAGCCTCTGTAAGTTCTCCAGGTGGGAATGGAAGAGGGTGCTATGTAATAGTTTCACCTGAAGCAATCCTTCGATGATATAGCCAATGGTGCAGTCATCAGGAAGTCTAACCTTCTCAGCAGTGCTGATGAAGTTGCCCAGGCTGGCCCAAGGACTCATTTTGAGGGCAAGACCTCTGCTGATGCAGAACCCAGCTCCTCCTGTGGCAAACCAGAACTTGACTGTAGACGCAGTTCCACTCCCCTGGGCTCTGTCGGCAGCCTCAATAGGGTGGTCCAGACTAGGTCGCCCCACATAGACATCCTGACTTGGGGAGAAACCAGAGAGCAGCTGTAGGAGCCCTTTGGAGTTCACATAATTGTCATCATCCACATGGCAGAACCATTTCCTTCCTGACTCGATGAACTTGTCATATTCCACAGGCATCTTGCAGCAGAGTGCCTGGCGTGTGTGCATGGCAGAACAATTGGTATTGATGACATGATCTCCTGCTCGAAGGCGTAACTCTGGGTCTTCACCATCCGTGAAGATGAAGGTCTGCTGCTGAGCCCGGGAGATCCAGGTGCGGAAGAGCAGCTCCAGCCGGGACTTGTGATACTTCTTAGTGGTCTTCACAGCGATGAAGATGTCCCTGGGCTCCAGGCTCTCGGGCGTCCGGGGGTGCGCGGCCGGCGCCCCGAGGAGCCGCTGGAGCACGTCCTGCAGGGGCTGGGCCACGCCCCCCTCCCGGGGCCGCGGGGCGCTCGGCGGCTGCTCGCAGGTGGGGGACGGCCGGGCTGGCTGGTGGACCCAGACCCCCCAGGGGGCCTGTAGGCGGGGGAGGGGCAGCAGCAGCAGCAGGAAGGCTCCCAAGGCCACGGACAGCACGAAGCAGAGTTTGCCGAGCCCCACGCCAGTGCAGGTCATCCTTCAGCCCCCGCGGGCCACGGGCCCTGCCATCGCCCCCTGGCCCCAGCCCGGGCTGGGCGGCCGGGACTCCAGGCACCAGGCGCGGCCTCCTGACAGACGCCAAGCACCCAGGGGACGCACGGGAAAGCACCCGGCCCCTCACCGCCTTGTCGTGCCTCAGTTTCTCCTCAGTGTTAGGCCCTAGACGCGACGCGTGTCTCCTCCCCTCCCCCGAGCCTGGGGAGGGAGAAGATAAGAAAACCGATGAGTAAGCAGGCGGCGACGGTGGGGCCGCGGTGGCGACTTCAGCCCCTTTAAGGGCGTCCCCCGCCGCCCCCGCGGCCGAGCCGGCTTTACTTCCCCAGTACCAAGCAGTTTTGATGACTGCTGGTGTATAATACAAATTAAAATCTGGCATAGCAAGTCCACCTTCCCTCGCATTTCTTTAATTAATTACCTTGAAATTCTAGACAGTTTACTTTTCCAAATAAATTTTATTACTATTTTATCTAACTCTACAAAGTAGTTTTTTTGTTAAATTGATTGGTATGGTACTAAATATATAATTTAGTTTGCGTAAAATTGTTATATTAACTCGACAAAGTCACGAGCAATTGATATTTTTCCAGTTACTTAGATCTGATTTTATTTGTGTGAGAAGTGTTTTCTAGTTGAGATCATAAAGGTTCTGCGTTTGTTTTGGCAGGTAGATTCCCAAATATTTATAATGTCTACAGTGACTTTAAATGGGATTTCTCACATCTTTAAATGTCCTACATTTGTTGGATTTCATTAAATATGTACGGGAATGCTGAGGATTTATGTGAGTTTATATTATATCCTGAAACTTTGTCAAATTTATTTATTGTCTCAAGTAGTTTTTTTACTTGATTCTCTAGGATTCTCTAAGTATATCATCATATCATCACATCATCTGCAAAGAGTGGTTTCTTGGTCTCTTCTTTACATCATTTGATTCCTTTGATTTCTTTTTCTCCTCTAATTGCTACTGCTAACGTTTCTAGTACCAGACTGAATAAGAGGGGTGACAGTATACACCCTTGTTTCACTACAGATCTTATTGGAAATGCTTCTACTTTATACCCATTGCACACAATACTTATTAATGGTTTTAAATAGATGCTATCAACTATTTTAAGGAAGGCTCCGTTTATTCCTATACTTTCTAGGTTTTTTAATAGGAATGTATGTTGTACTTTGTCAAAGCCTTTTCTGCTTCTTTTGAGGTGATCACGTGGTTTCTGCTAGTTTTATTGTTGATATGCTCAATTATACTGGTGGTTTTCCCAATATTAAACCATCTTTGCATTCTCTGAATGAATCCTACCTAATCAGAGTGTATTGTTTTTGTGATAAGTTGTTGGAGTCTTTTGGCTTATATTTTATTCCAAATTTGTGCATCTAAATCCATGAGGGAAATTGGTCTATAGTTTTCTTTCTCTGTTTTATCTCTTCCTGATTTAGGAATCACTACCATATTAGTGTCATAGAAAGAACTTGGTAGGACTCCTTCCTCACTAATTTTCCCAAATACTTTGTAGAGTATTGGAATCAATTGTTCTTTACATGATTGATAGAATTCACTAGTAAACTCAACTGACCCTTGAGTCTTTTTCCTGGGTAGTTCTTTTTTGATTTATTTTTGAGATGAGGATATTTATGTAATTCGCTTCCTCTTCAGTTAATCTGGGTAACCTGTAATTTTGTAAATATTCATCCATTTCAGTAAGATTTTCATATTTCTATGGGTACAGTTGGGAAAAATAATTCCTAATTATCTTTTTTTTTATTTCCTCTTCACTGGACGTAGATTCACCCTTTTCATTCTGGATACTCAAAATTTGTTTTTCTTCTTTCTCCTTTTTTTTGATCAGTTGTGTTGTTGTTGTTTTTTTCATAAAACCAGCTCTTATTTTTTTATTAATTCAATAGTTTTTGTAATTTCAATTTTATTAATCTCTCCGTTTCTTTTCATTATTTCTAATTTAGTACTAAATTGGGGATTTTCAATTTGTTCTTTTTCTAAGTTTTTTCTTTTTCTTAAACAAATGCTTCATTAACTTCTGTTTTACATCACTCATTTGCGCAACTTTTTAAGTTGCAATAATTCCCCCACTGACTTTCCCCTACCCACCCTCCCAGAATAGCAGTCCCACACGATATCGCTTCCTCCAATCTGCTCTCTCCCATACCTTCTTCCAGACCCCCTTCGACTTTTCCATTAGAGGAAGGTGAAACTTTGTGTCCCAAAGCCTGCACATCTTATCTCCCAATTACATGCAAAAGAGTAATAATAATAATATTTATATATATATTTGAAACATTTAATGTTAAGACTTCGAATTTCAGATCCATTTACTTCCTCCCTTTTCACCCATTCCCTCTGGGGAGAAAAGTAATTCAGTATATGTTGTACATGTCTAGCTATGCAAAACATTACCATAGTAGATATATTGTACAAGGCTGCTGATAATTCCCTCCCACTCATTCCACCCCCCATGTGGTCCATTCCCTACATGATCGTGTCCCTCTTCTATAGTGGGTACTTCAAACCTCCCCTCTCCCCAAGGATGCCCTCCCATCCATCATTCCACCACTCTTCCCCCTTTCCCCTGTTCTGCTGTAGGTTGAGATATCCCATTTAGTATGTATGTCATTCTCTCACTGAACCTAATTCAATGAGAATGTGGTTTTGCCTTTTTTGACTTCCTATTCTCCTCTTCCCTTGCAAGCACTTCCCCTTGCATCTTCTACATGAGATAGTTTACCCTACCCTGTCTCTCCCCATCTCCTCCTGCCACTTTCTTCTCTCACCTCATAATTTCATCCCTTGAGTATTCTCCCTTCCCAATAAATTCAAACTATGCCCTCTATCCATATATAACTGCAACCATATACACACACATTCACATATGTATTCATATGACCACACACCCTTCCATTATTTTCATAGTGAGAAAGATATCATCAGTCACAATTATTGTTTTTCCATATAGGAATGTATATAATTCAACTTTGATAAGTTCCTTTTGATTTCTTTTCCCTGATTACCTTCTCAGGCATCTCTTGCTTCTTGTGTCTGGATGTCAAATTTTCTATTCAATTCTGGTTTCTTCCTCAAGAATGCTTGAAAGTCCTCTATTCCACTGAATCACCATATTTTCCCCTGAAACAAAGTACTTGCTGCGTAGGTGAACCTTGGGTTCATTCCCAGCTCTTTTCCCCTCTGGAATATAATATTCTACGCCCTTCTATCCCCCAGAGTAGAAGCTGCCAGGTCCTGTGCTATTCTGATTGTGTTTCCACAATATTGAAATTGTTTCTTCCTGGCTGCTTGTAGGATTTTCTCCTTTATCTGGGGATTATAGAACCTGGCTATAATATTCCTAGGAGTTTACTTTTTGGGATCTTGTTCAGTAGGTGATTGGTGGATTGTTTCAACCTCTATTTTGCCCTCTGGATCTAAAACATCAGGGCAATTTTCCTTGAGAATTTCTTGAAGGGTGATATCTAGGTTCTTTCTTTGATCATGGCTTTCAGGTAGTCCAATAATTTTTAAATTGTCTTTCCTGGATCTATTTTCCAGGTCAGTGGTTTTTCCCATGAGATATTTCACATTGCCTTATACTCTTTCATTTGTTTGGATCTGCTTAACAGCATCTTGATTTCTCATAAAGTCATTAGCTTCCATTTGCTCCAGTCTAACTCTGAAGGAATGAATCTCCTCAGTGAACTTTTGAGATTCTTTTTCCATCTGGCAAATCCAACTTTTTAAGGCATTCTTCTCCTCGTTGCCCTTTTGGGCTTCCTTTGCCATTTGAGTTAGTCTATTATTTAAGGTGTTTTTTCCTCAGTCAGTCTGTTGCCCCTCATTTCATACTTTTCCTGCATCCTTCTCATTTCTCTTTCCAATTTTTCCTCTACTTCTCTTCTTTGGTTTTTAAAGTCATTCTTAAGGTCCTCTATGGCCTGCAACCCACTCATGTTTTCCCCTGGGGCTTTTGGAGCAGGACTTCTGACCTCACAGTCCTTTTCCCACTCTGTGCCCCCAAAATAGGAGTCCAGGGTTGCATATTTCTGTTTCCTTTGCCTTGGCATGTTGCCACTTAATTACTTGACTTTTGGGCTTGTTGCCACACTATGGCCTAGTGCTGGACAGGAACTTCCGCCCCAAACGTGTGATGGGGCCAGCTTCCATTTCTGGCAATCTGTAAACCCACCCAGCATCTCCACCCCAGATCACAATCCAGATCCAGGGAGGTTAAAGCAAGAGCGATTACCCCCCAAGACTGATTGCTGGATCTCCCAAGAGTTAGCAGGCCAAGAGCTGGAGCTGCCTCTGAAAACTACAAAATGGCTTTTCTCCTCAGCAGCTTCTAACCCCCAGGTGAGGAATCTGACGCCTTCCCCAAATACTGGTCCCAAAGTCCTTAGGGCCCTAACCTCTTACTTTGTCCTAGGCATGTCTATGTTGATAGTTCTGGAATCACCACAGCTGCTGGTATTCTGGTGTTTCTCCAGCCGGCCACTGGCCTTGCCCGCCCTGGGGCTAAAACCTTGGCTCACGGGGACCTGGGCTCTGCTTGGCTTGGCTCCTCTCCCCACAATCTGTGTGCTAAGCACTGCTGGCTCCCAGAGCACTGCGCTGGTCCTTCCTGCAGGGCTGCTGGGCTGTCCTCAGCAGTAGCTTAGCTTCTCTGTGTCGTTCTGTGGGTGCTGGGGCTTCAGAAGTTATTCAGATTTCCATTTTACATAGTTTGGAGGGGATCTGTGAGCAGAGTGTCCTAAGGTTTTCAAATGCATGTCCAAATTCATTGACCTCACTTCCCTCTGCTTTAATCAAGTATGAACTCAGGGATATAAAACTTCCCCTAAGAACTGTCTTTAATGCATCCCACAAATTTTGGTAAGTTGTCTCATTATTGCCATTCTCTTGAATGAAATTATTGATTGTTTCTATAATTTCTTGTTTCACCCACCCATTTTAAGATTAAATTGTTTAGTTTCCAATTAATTTTTAGTCTATATTTCCATAGCCATTTATTGCATATAATTTTATTGCATCATGATTTGAGTATAATGCATTTAATCTTTCTTCCCTTCTGCACTGAATTGTGAGTGTTTTATGCCCTAGTATATGTTCTATTTTTGAGTATGTACCATGCACAGCTGAGAAGTAAATTCCTTTCCATCTCCATTCAGTTTAATCCAGAGATCCATCATATCTAGACTCTCTAAAATTCTATTCCCCTCCTTAACTTCTTTCTTGTTTATTTTGAGGTTAGATATATCAAATTCAGAAAGGGAGACATTTACATCCCCAACTAGTATAGTTTTGCTATCTATTTCTTCCTCTAATTCCTTTATCTTCTCCTCTAGGGATCTGGATGCTATACCACTTGGTGCATATATATATATATATATATATATATATATATATATACACACACACACATATATATACATATATATACATATATATACGTATATATGTATATATAGATAGATACATAGATAGATACATAGATACATAGAGATAGAGATATAGAGATAGAGATAGAGATATAGAGATATATAGATATTGCTTCATTCTTGATGGTGCCTTTTAGTTTCCTTCTTTATCTTTTTTAATTAGATTAATTTTTGGTTTTGCTTTATCTGAGATAAGTATTGCTACCCTGCTTTTTTTTTTACTTTAGCTGAGGCATAATAAATTCTACTCCAACCTTTTACATTTACCCTGTAGCTATCCTTTTATATCAAATGTGTTTTGGGTAGACAACATATTATGGGACTATGGTTTTTTATCCATTCTGCTATCCACCTCTGTTTTATGGGAGAGTTCATCCCATTCACATTCACAGCAATGATGACTATCTGTCTCTTCCCCTCCATCGTATTCTCTCCCCTGTTTATGTTTTTGTTTCTTCCTTCTCCCTTCCCCTCCTTGAGTGTTTCCCTTTTGATCACTCCCTCCTTCAGTGTTTCCACCCAGTTATGCCCTTCTTAACCTACCCTCTCCCCTTACTACTATTTCCCTCTGCTCTAATCCCCCACTTTAGTCTCCTCCTTTTAAACCCACCACTTACCCTCCCACTACCTTTACGACAAAATAAATTTTTATATTTATCAGAGTAAGTTACTCCCCATTTAACACCAAACCAATGAGTGTAAATTTCAAATAGTGCTCCTCTCCCCCCTCATTTTCCTCTATTTAATGGATTTATGTGTCTATTAACATTACAATCTTAACCTTCACTGACTGAGTTGATCCCTCTTTGAACCAGAACCAGTGAGAATAGTGTTTAAATGATGTTCCTCTTCCTCTTTCTTTCCCCTCTACTTTAGTGTGTTTTAATGCTTCTTTGCATGGCATAGTTTACCTTTTCCTATCTCATCCTTTCTTTTTTACCCTTTCAATCCCTTTGATTCCCTTAATAATTTTGTTTTAAGTCTTCAGGTTAGTGCATTCTTACCCACACCCTTTATCTAAGTATAAACCTTTTGAAGGTCATGATAATCATAAAAATTTTGATATTGACAGTTATCAGCACCTCATATAGGGATGTGAAGATTTTGCGCTTTTTGTATCCAAGTAATGAGCATGTGTGTATGATTCTGGGTCTGTGCACATATGTATGTGTGAGTCTGTGTTTCTCTTGTTTACCTTTTTATGTCTTTCTTGAATCTTGTGATTGGAGATCAAATTTTCCATTGAGCTCTGGCTTTCTCATCAGGAAAGCCTGGAAGTCCCTTATTTCATTAAATGACCATCTTCTTGCTTTAGATTATGCTCAGTTTTGCCAGGTTGTAGTCCTAGCTTTCTTGCCCTTTGAAATATCGAATTACAGTCCCTCCGAATTTTTAATGTAGAAGCTGCTAGGTCCTGTGTTGTCGTACCTGTAATTACTCGGTATTTGAATTGTTTTCTTTTATTTTCTTTTCTTTTTTGGCTGCTTGTAGAATATTTTCCATAATCCTGTAATTCTGGAATTTGGCTACTATATTTCTTGGAGTTTTCAATTTTGTATCTCTTTCAAGATGAGTTTGGTGAATTCTATCGATAACTATTTTATCTTCTGATTGCAGGACCTCAGGACAATTGTTTTTTTGTTTGTTTGTTTTTGAAAATCACTTGGAGGATGTTGTCCAGGCTGCTTTTCTCATCATGGCTTTCTGGTAGACCAATTATTCTTAAGTTACCTCTCCTGGATCAGTTCTCTAGGTCAGCTGTTTTTCCAGTGAGATATTTTAAAATTTCTTCCAATTTTTCAATCATCTTGTTTTGTTTGATCGACTCTTGGTGCATCATAGGGTTCTCAGTTACAATTTGAGTGATTCTAGTTTTTAGCGAATTATAGCCTTCAGTTAGTTTTTCAAGGTTGTTTTTTATGGAGGTATTTTCTCCAATTACTTTACTGAGACTTTTTTCCAGGTTGGTAACTGTCTCCCTGATTTGGTCTTTAAAATGTTTCTTAAGCTCCTCCAAGAACGGTATTTGGGCTTGAGGTCAGTTCATATTTCCTTCTGTGGTCTCAGGTGTGGTTAGAGAGTCTGAATTGTCCAGTGTATTTGATTGTTCTTGATCTACATAGTAAGGTGGGATGGATTTTCTTGCCTTCTCCTCCTTCACAGCTTCCTTCCTTCCCATTGTGATTTCCTATTTCTTAATTTCTCAGGCTATGAGATAAGGGCCTGGTGGTTGACTTGGAATGTTGTAGCCTCTGGGTGCCTAGTTTGTGGCTAAGGCATGAATGTCAGAGAGGAATGTAGATGCACACTGAGTTGTCTGTGAAGGAGAACTGATATGACCACTTATGATTTCTTCCTCTATACCCCTGGGCTCTAAGCAGGCTTTTGTGGGTGGGATGAGGTTGTTCTTGTTTTCACCCCTCCCTCTCTCCTCTTCAGACTCCTGGCTGTCTCAGTTACACCCCTTCTTGGAGACTCCCAAGCCTGAGGCTATTTCCATTAACTTGGGATTTCAATCTGGGTGGGAGAATTATCTTTGGGTTTTCTACTTCATGAAGGAGGAATGGGAGGATCTGACCAACTAGAATTTACTTTGCCATTCTAGTGCCTATATTATACAAACAGGCATTTTCTAAACTTACTGGCTGGGCACCGCAAGCTGCAGGAGAACCTGCTCACTCTGCTGTGTGCCCGACTCTCCTACCTGGCTCCAATGATTCCTCTTGTCCCCTCTTGGAATGAAGGTTCATCCTTGGTAAGTCTGCAGGCTGGGTCTTCTTCTCTCTCTGGTGTAGTCTGCTTGTCTGCTCTTAAGTCTGAGCTGTGTAGACCTCAGAAGCTCTGTGCTCACACTGTCCCTAGGTTCTTTCTTTTCATTGCTTTCAAGTAGTCAAATAACTTTTAAATTATCTGTCCTGGATCTATTTTCCAGGTTCGTTGTTTTTTCCCATGAGATATTTCACATTGCCTTCTATTCTTTCATTTCTTTGGATCTGTTTAACAGCTTCTTGATTTCTCATAAAGTCACTAGCTTCCATTTACTCCAGTCTAACTCTGAAGGAATGAATCTCCTCAGGGAGCTTTTGAGATTCTTTTTCCATCTGGCAAATTCGGGTTCTTAAGGCTTTCTTCTTCTCGTTTCCCTTTTGATTCTCCTTTTCCATTTGAGTTAGTTTATTTTTTAAGGTGTTATTTTCCTCAGTCACGCTGTTGACACTCATTACATACTTTTCCTGCATCCTTCTCATTTCTCTTCCCAATTTTTCCTCCATTTCTCTTATTTGGTTTTTGAAATCTGTTTGTTTGTTTTTTTTTTTCTTTTGCCTATGCATGTTGCCACTTAATTACTTGACTCTTGAGCTTGTTGCCACAGTAGGACTCTGCGACCAGATAGGGGAGCTTCTGTCCCAAACTTTGGGTTCTTCTCAGCTGCCAGAGATATTATTTGGGTAGCCTCCCTGAAGCCCCCATACACTCTGGGAAGCTGGACATACACCCCAAGGCCTCCACCCCAGATGGCAATCCAGATATAGGGAGGTTAAAACAAGATCAATTACCCCCCCCCAGACTGATCACCTGATCCCCCTACAGTTCGCAGGCTAGGAGCTGAAGCTGCAACTGAAGCTGCAAAATGGCAGCTGTACCCTGTCTCCTCAGGCACTTCTGTCTCCCGGGGGAAAAGGTGATGTGCTGCCAAAAACTGGTCCCAAAGTCCATAGGGCATTAGCCTCTCACTTTTTCCTAGGCATATCTCTGTTGATAATTCTGGAATCACCACAGCTATTGGTATTATGTGGTACCTCGATCGAGCGACTGTTCCAGCCACATGAGGGCTGAAACGTCTGACTCTTTCAGCCCTGGGCTTGGCTCCCAGAGCCCTTTGCTGAGCACTCCCAGAGCCCTGTGCTGGCTGCTCCCTCCCGGGCTGCCCGGCTGTCCTCAGTAGGAGGTTAGCCTCTGTGTCATTCTGTGGGTGGTGGAGTTACAGAAGTTGTTCAGATTCCCCTTTTACATGATTTTGAAGTGGTGTGGGCTGTAGAGCTGTGGACGTGTTGTTTCTACTCTGCCATCTTGCCTCCCCCTGTACTTTTTAAATTTCATTTGAAGTATACTATATTGTGCTGCAGTTTTTATTTTTGTTTTGTTTTTGGTTTTGTTAAGCATCCCATTCACATTCACAAATATGGTCTGTGTCTTTCTCTCCATCCTATTTCACCCTCTGATTATGCTTTTCTCTTTCCTTTCTCTCTTTACCTCCTTACTAGTGTCTTGATTTTGTCCACTGCTTCCCACAGTCCCTGCTCCCTTCTTTCAACCCTCTAGATTCTTAATTTACTATTTGTTTTGCCTTACTATTTTTACCTTTTACCTTTTTACATTACTTTTATTTTTCTACTTATTTTTAATTTAATTATTTTTTTTTTTTTAGTTTATAACACTAAATTACACAAGCTTTTAAGTTCCAAATTTTTTTCCCCTCTCTCTCCTCCTCCCCTGCTTCCACTATGGTGGTGATCAATCTCATACAATTACTATAAATACCTTCACATTAATCATTCAACATAATGTAAAGACGGATTATAATGAATGAAATGAACAAGAAAGAACAAAACAAAACAAAAAAGAGAGAAAGCTAGTACTTTGCTTCAAACTGAATTCAGATTCCACATATATTTCTCTGGGTGTGGATAATCCTTTCCATCATTAGGCTTTTGGAGTGATTTATAGCCTTGCACTGCTGAGTGGATCACAATCTATCAAAGTTAGTCATCACAGTTATGATGTGCCTGCAGTTGTGTACAATGTTCTCCTGGTTCAGCTCCTCTAACCCAGCTTCAGTTTATATAAATTTCTTCAGGTTATTTTGAAGTCTATCTCTTCCTAATTTCTTATAGCACAATAGTGTTTCTTCACATTCATATCCCACAATTTATTTAACCATTCCCCAGTTAATGGATATTTCCTTGATTTCCAATTCTTTGACACCACAAAAAGAGTTGCTATATATATTTTTATACATATGGGTCATTTCCCTGTTGGTATGACCTCTTTGGAATACAGTACACTCCCAGGTTGCTTACAGTATCAACCTTTATATCTAGATCATAGACCCATTTAAACTTTATTTTGGTATAGGGTGTATGAAAATTGTTCTATGCCCAGTTTCTGCCATACTATTTTCTAGTTTTTCCAGAAGTTTCTTTTCAAATAATGAGTTCCTATCTAAGAAACAGGAGTCTTTGTGTTTCCCAAACAGTATATCACTATAGTTATTGAGTATTGTGCCTTGTGTTCTTCTGTTCTAATCTGTTCCCCTGATCCATTCCTCTGTTTCTCAAACAGTACCAAGTAATTTCAATGACTGCTGCTTTGTAACACAGTTTAAAATCTGGTAAGGGCTAGTCCACCTTCCCTAGGATATATTTTCATTTATTGCCTTGATATTCTGAAGATTTGGTTCTTCCATATGAAATTTGTTACTATTTTTCTAGCTATATAAAATCATTTTTGGTTGATTGATTGGTATGGCACTAAATAGATAAATTGATTTAGTTAAAAATGTTACTTTTATTATATTAACACAATCTAACCATCAGCAACTGATCTTTTCCCGTTATTTAGATATGACTTTATTTGTATGAAAAATATTTTGTAATTGTATTCATGTGGTTCCTGGGTTTATTTTGGCAGGTAGACACACAAATATTTTATAATGTCTATACTAACTTTAAATAGAATTTCCCTTTTTGTTTATTGTTGTTTGTCTTTGTTTGAAATACCAAGAATTTGAGTGGGTTTATTTTATATCCTTAAACTTTGTTAACATTATTTTTTATCTCAAGTAGATTTGTACTTGATTCTCTAAGATTCTGTAATTAAATCACTTCAAAGCTTAGTCTCTACTTAATTTAATTCTTTTGATTTATTTTTCTTCTTTGATTGCTACAACTAATATTTCTACTACGAAATTAAATAACAGGTTATAGTGGAGATCTTTGACAATTTGTTGAATATGTTTCATAATGATATTACTTCATTGTCATTGTCATGCCTTTAAACAGGATATAATTTCCTTTCTTTTCTCTTTTAATTAGATCTATCTCTTTTTTTTTTTTTTTTGGCTTTTGGAGGGCCATTGGGGTTAAGTAACTTGCCCAAGGCCACACAGCTAGGTTTTTTATTTGTGTGTGCGTTAAGTGTCTGAGGCCAGATCCAAACTCAGGCCCTTCTGACTCCATGGCTGATGCTCTAGTCACTGCACCACCTAGCCACCCTAATTAGATCTATTTTTGCTTTTGCTTCATCTCCAGTCAGAATTGGCACACTTATTTTTTTTTTAATTTCAGCTGAAGCATAATATATTCTACTCCATTCTTTAACCTCTACCTTTTGTATATGCCTGTATTTCAAATTTGTTTCTTGTAAACAACATATTTTAGAATTGTTTTTTAATCCATTCTGCTATCTTCTTGTGTTTTATGGAGAGTTCATCCTTTTCATATTCACAATTATGATCACTAATTGTTTCTTTATCTCCATTCTATTCCCCACCTATTTGTACTTTTCTTTCTCCTTTGTCCTTTACCCTCCTCAAAAGATTTTCTTTTTTCACTATCACCTCCCTCAATATGACTTTCCTTCTATCAACCACCCTCCCTTTTCTTTCCCTCTTCCCCTGCTACTTCTTCTCTCCTTTGTATCTTTCCCTCCCTTTTCTTTTCCCTTTCCCCTGAAACTGCTTATAGGGAAAGTTACATTTCATAGCTGAACATTTTCTTCCCTCCTTGAATAAAATCTATTGAGAGGAAAGTTTAAACAATGTTCATGACACTTCCTTCTTTCCCGCTATTTTTATGTCTTTGTGCCTCTTCAGGTGATGTAATTTACAGTTTTCTGATTCCTCATTTTCTCTTTCCCCATTATAATTTTGTGATCACAATTAGGTTTTTATCATTGAATCAAAATCAGCATAAATTCACCCCCTCTGTCTACCTATTTTCCTTCTATATAATGTAATAAAGATGTAGTTTCAAGAATGGTAACTATCATCTTCCCATGTAGTAGCTTGTGCTTATTTAATGACATTTCTCCGCCTCTTCCTTGCTTACCTTTGTATTATTCTCTTGAGTATTGCATTTAATTATCAAATTATTTCTTAAACTCTGGTCTTCTCATCAGGAAAGTCTCAAGGTCCTCTATTTCATTAAATGTCTATCTCCTCCCCAAAAAGAATATGCTCAATTGAGATCGGAGGGAGCTCGGGCGCGGGCATCTCGAGGGGCCATGGGGGAGGGCGTGACGGCGGCAGAAGCCGCGGAGCGCGGCCCAGTGCACGCGGTGACAGTGGTGACACTACTGGAGAAGCTGTCCATCATGCTGGAGGCAGTGCGGGAGCGCCAGGGCGGCCTGGCCCGGCAGCAGGGCGGCCTCACGGGCACCGTGCGCCGCATCCAGAGCGGCCTGGGCGCGCTCAGCCGCAGCCACGGGGACACCAGCAACACGCTGGCCCAGCTGCTGGACAAGGCCGAGCGCGTCAGCACGCACGCCGATGCCGCCCGCGAGCGCACCGTCCACCGCGCGCTCCAGGTGCAGCGGCTCGAGGCCAACCACGGCTGCTGGTCGCCCGCGGCCAGCTGCACGTGCAGCTCTTCAAGGAGGAGGCAGAAATCCCAGCCAGAGCTTTTCAGAAGGAGCCAGAATCCACAGAGCTAGAAGAAAAGGAACTAGGACCAGAGGCTCCAGAAGAGCTGGAAGAAAGGGAGAGCTCAGATGAGGAGCCAGTGGAATCCCGGGCCAAGCGGCTTCGGCGTACTGGCTTAGAGAAGGTGCAAAGCCTTCGAAGGGCACTGTCCACTAGAAAGAGCAAGGGCCCTGCCCCACCTCCACCCACTCCTACCAAGCCTCCTCAATTGGGCCCTAGCCAGGGTGTTAAAAACCAGCCTGAGGCAGGGGTAGTGGTTGAAGCAGAACCAGGGTTGGAGCTAGAGCTGCAGAGAGCCCTGTGGAAGAGCCAGAGAGCCCTGAGGCCAGGGAAACTCTGATGCTTCAGGAAGAGGATACTGCCTAGTGCTCCATCCTGCCTGCCCACTTCTCTGTGCCTTTATCTTTAATGGCACCATCAGTTGCTAAGCAACAGAGCCCAGTTACCTATAGATCACCTTTACCTAAGCAAAGAACACTACCTTTATCACTCACCTCGCTCCTCTTGCTCCCAAACTGAGACCTTTACTCCCAAACCCTCCAGTCCACCCCATTTTAAACCTCAGAGACCAACATTGTCACCCTCCCAAGTGTGCTCAAGATTAATAAACTTATTTCACTAACAACAACAACAAAAAAAAAAGAATATGATCAATTTCACCAAGTTGTTGATTCTTAGTTTTAATTGAAGCTCCTTTGCCAGACAGAATATCATATTTTAAGTCCTCTGATCATTTAATGTAGAACCTACAAAGTCCTGTGTGATCCTGACTGTAGTTGCCTGGTATGTGAATTGTTTCTTTCTGACTACTTGCTGTATTTTCTCTTTCATCTGATAATTCCGGAATTTTGCTGCAATATTCTTTGGTGTTTTCAATTTGGTTTTCTTTCAGGAGGTGATTGTTGGATTCTTTTGAGTATTATTTTAACCTTTTTGTTCTAGAACCACAGGGAATTTTTTCTTGATGTTTATGTGAAAGATTCTATCTAGGCTCTTTTTAAATCATGTTTCTTAAGTAGGTCAATATTTTTTAAATTACTTCTCCAGGATCTATTTTCCAGGTCAGTAGTTTTTTTTTTCTTTTTTCTTCTATTTTTTTTGTTCCAATATTGTTTTAATGATTCTTACTGTCTCATAGAGTCATATGCTTACACTTGCTCAATTCTAATTTTAATTAATTATTTTCTTCACTTAGCTTTTTGTATCTCCTTTACCAGTTGGCCAATTGTACATTTTTTTCTTCTTTTCTTTTTGGAGGTAGTAAGGCTGGGCAACTAGGCTTAAGTGACTTGCTGAAGATCACATGCCTAACAAGTGTTAGGTGTTTGAGGCCAGATTTGAACCTTGGCCCCCCTGCATCCAGGGCCAGTGCTTTATTCACTGCACCAAATAGCCATCCCACAAATTGTACTTTTTAAGGATTTGTTTTCTTCAGTGTACTCTTTATTTTCTATTTTGTCAATTGTATTTGTAAATAGTTCTTCTAATTTTTTCATGTGACTTTTAAAATCCTTGGTCTCTTCCAAATAGGCTTTTTTTGGCTTGAGACCTCTTCATATTTCAGTGTGAGGTTTCAGATGATGGTATATTCACCATGCTTTCCTCTCCTGAATTTGGAATTCAATATTTTCTGTGATGAAAATAGTTCTCTGCAGTCACTGATTTTTTTTTTTTTATTGCTCATGCTGTTTGCCTTCTTTCTGTCTTTGACTTAATCTCTGCTTCTTGGGTCCAGGGAGAATTCTAGTAGACTTTTTTTGTGCTGGGGACAACAGGCCTGGTTACTGGTTTTCCTGTATTGGGGCCTCATGAACTGACAACTGAGTGTTGTAGGGGTCTAGCAGTATTCCTGAGGCTGAGCTGGAAATGGTGGTGGCTGGTGTGTGCCTGGTGTTGATGCTTTCCTGCTCCTCCACTCTTGAGTTCAAAATCTCCCACTGGTCCTCTGTGGTGGGGCTTGACCTAAAATGGTCACCTTCATCCACAGGAAGAGGAACACTTCACATTAATATCCCTTGTGTTTTGTAGTAAAAGACTTTGTACTCTTTCTGCTGGTTCCATTGTTCAAGGATTTTTCCTAGGTTAATAGTTTCTGGGTTTTTCAAGGTAAAGAAGGGACGGTGAGAGCCACTTATGATGTACTCTGTGATCTTGGATCCCAGAGTTTTAAATAGGTTAATTTCAAGCATGCAGTCTGTGGGCTGGTAACCCCACAATTACCTGATTCAACTTCAGCAGGCTTTGTGGAGGACTGTGCTTCTTTCTCACCCAGTTCTAAAAGATGCCCCCTCCTGCCTTGGAAATACTAAGAATTACCACTTCTTCAAGTTATACAATCTACTGTGGTCTGCTCTGGCTTTGTAATTTTTGAGGCTGTGAACTAGATTAAACTTCTCCACCAGTCTGGTGCAACAGATCCTTCCTGTCAACTGCTATGGTTGCCTTGAACTGGAAATTTACCACAATTTTCTCCTTATGCATTCACTTGCTTTACAATTAGTCAGATTCGAAGAGGGCTGAGTAGAAACAGAACATGCAAGGCACTCTCCCTCCAGATCACATCCAAACTATGTAAAAGAGGCTCTGAACAACTTCTGGAGCCCCAGCACCCACAGAACGACACAGAGAAGCTAACCTCCTGCTGAGGACAGCCCAGCAGCCCTTCAGGAAGGACCAGCACAGCCATCTGGTAGACGGCAGCGCACCACACAGAGAGCTGAGCCGAGGTTGCATGAGCCCCTGTTTTAGCCCCAGGGCTGCCAGGCAAGCAGCCGGCTGGAGGGACCGCAGAACACCAATTGTTGTGGCGATTCCAGAATTACCAACACAGACAGGCCTAGGACAAAGTGAGAGGGTAGTGTCCTATGGACTTTGGGACCAGTATTTGCAGAACACATAGGTCGGCTTCCTCCCCTACAGTCTAGAAGCCGCTGAAGAGACATGCCATTTTGTAGTGGCAGCTCGAGCTCCAGGCCTGCTAACTGTAGGGAGATCCAGCGATCAGTCTTGGGAGGGTAATCTCTCTTGCTTTAACCTCTCTGGATCTGGACTGTGGTCTGGGGTGGAGGTTGTGGGGTGGATATCCAGCTTTCCATAAAGCTGTGAAGACCCCCACGTTCAGGAAAGAAGCTCCCCTATCTGTTGCCAGAGTCCTACTGTGACAACAAGCCCAAAAGTCAAGTAATTAAGTGGCAACATGCCAAGGCAAATGAAACAAAATAAACAGAAAAACGAGACATTAGACTCCTATTTGGCAGCAAAGAGGATCAAAGCATGGAAAAGGAAGAGGACTGTGAGGTCAGAACCCATGCTCCAAAAGCCCCAAAGGAAAATATGAGCAGGTTACGGGCCATAGAGGACCTTAAGAAGGACTTTAAAAATCAAATAAGAGAACTGGAGGAAAAATTGGGAAGAGAAAAGAGAACGATGCAGGAAAAGTATGAAATGAGGGTCAACAGCCTGACTGAGGAAAACAACACCTTAAAAATAGACTAACTATAATGGCAAAGGAGGCCCAAAAGGACAATGAGGAGAAGAATGCCTCAAAAAGCCGAATTTGCCAGATGGAAAAAGAATCTCAAAAGCTCACTGAGGAGATTCATTCCCTCAGAGTTAGTCTGGAGCAAATGGAAGCTACTGACTTTATGAGAAATCAAGATGCTATTGAGCACATCCAAATGAAAGAATCGAAGGCAATGTGAAATATCTCATGGGAAAAACCACTGACCTGGAAAATAGATCCAGGAGAGATAGTTTAAAAATTATTGTACTTCCTGAAAGCCATGATCAAAGAAAGAGCCTAGAAATCCCCCTTTAAGAAATTCTTAAGGAAAATTGCCCCGATGTTTTAGACTCAGAGGGCAAAATAGAGTGGATCAATGGAATAGATTAGGTGCAGGAGGCCCAGCAGATAATGAATATAGTAATCTATTGTTCGCTAAACCCAAAGACCCCAGTTTGGGGGATAAGAATGCACTATTTGACAAAAACTGCTGGAAAAACTGGAATACAGTATGGCAGAAAGTGGGCATAGATCACTATCTAACACCTTATACCAAAAACAAATCTAAATAGGTGCATTATCTAGGTGTAAAGGATGATACTGTAAGCAATTTAGGAAAGCAAGGAATAGTTTACCTGACAGATTTGTGGAGAGGGGAAGATTTTAGGACCAAACAAGAATTAGAGGGCATTAAAAAATGCAAAATGGATAATTTTAATTGCATTAAATTGAAAAGGTTCTGTACAAACAAAATCAATGTAACCAAGATCAAGAGGGAGGTGGGAAATTGGGAAAGAATCTTTACAACTTGTGTCTCTGATAAGGGACTCATTTCTAAAATTTATAGAGAATTGAGCCAAATCTATATGAATACAAGCCATTCCCCAATTGATGAATGGTCAAAGGATATGAACAGGCAGTTTTCAGAGAAAGAAATAAAAGATATCTATAAGCATATGAAGAAATGTTCTAAATCACTATTGATTAGAGAAATGCAAATCAAAACAGCTCTGAGATACCACATCTCTCCAGTCAGATTGGCTAAGATGACAAAACAAGAAAGTGAAAATACTGGAGAGGATGTGGACAAATTGGAACACTTATCCAACCATTCTGGAGAGAAACCTGGAATTATGCCCAAAGGATTATAAATAATTTCATACACTTTGACCCAACAATACCACTTCTAGGGTTAGATCCCAAAGATATCATAGAAGTGGGAGGAAGACCCATTTGTACAAAAATATTTTAGCAGCCCTTTTTGTGGTTGCAAAGAATTGGAAACTAAAGAGGTGCCCATCAATTGGGGAATGGCTAAACAAGTTGTGGTATATGAATGTAATAGAATATTATTGTGGTATAAGAAACAAGGAGATGACAGATTTCATAATTACCTGGAGAGACTTATACAAACTGAAGCTGAGCAAGAAGAGTAGAATCAGAAGAAATTTGCATACAATCACAGACATATCATATCTGTGATGACGAACTATAACAGACTGGACTCTTTTCAGCAATGCAGTGATAAAAGTCACTCCTGAAAGACTCAAGAAAGTGAGAAAAGCACCATCCAGAGATATAACTAGAAGGAACTGAGCCTGAATCCTCATGGAAGCAAACTAAACGATCTTTTTCTTTTCATTGTTTGATTTTATTTCTTCCTCACCATCTTTCATCCCACCCAGTAAAATACGCCTTTTAATTGGAATAATGTCTAATGTGAATGTATTTGCAGATCTTATCCTGTACTATATGCTGTCATGGAGGGAGGGGGAGGGAAGTAAAGGAAATTTGAAAATCAAGGAACTATGGAATTGAATCTTTTTAACAGAAACTAAACTAATAAATAAATTAAATAATAATAAAAAAAAAAAGAATCGACAGATCAACTCCTGAAAAAGATCCTAAAAAGAACACTCCCAGGAATATTATAGCCAGGTTGTAGAAACCCCAAATGAAGGAGAAAATTCTACAAGCAGCCAGGAAGAAACAATTTCAATATTGTGGAAACACAATCAGAATACCACAGGACCTTCTACACTGAGGGATCAACGGGCATGGAATATGCTATTCCAGAGGGCAAAAGAGCTAGGAATGAATCCAAGGGTCACCTACGCAGCAAAACTGAGTATTTTGTTTCAGGGGAAAATATGGTCATTCAGTGGAATAGAGGACTTTCAAGCATTCTTGAGGAAAAAAAAAGCAGAGTTGAATGGAAAATTTGACATTCAGACACATGAAGTAAGAGATGCTTGAGAAGGTTATCAGGGAAAAGAAATCAAAAGGAACTTATCAAAGTTGATCTATTTACTTTCCTACATGGAAAAACAATAACTATGACTGATGAACCCTTT